>JAGDQM010008426.1:0-12756 GCA_017580835.1 Termitomyces bulborhizus
ATGTTGGCATTGTCCTCCAAAATCTCCTGCGCCAAATTAGCCATGCACACAGCATTCATGTAGGACAATGCCCACTTAATTGTCCACACTGGATTGCTGAAGGAGGTGTGCAAGCTAATATACAGCTTTCAGGCAGTCAGGAATTGACATCTTTGAGCTTGGTCACTGTCAAAGGAGGGAGGAGGGGTGGCCTTGATTGCAGACAAGGTTTTGGAAACAATTGTTGTCGCAACAGGGGGCAGCTGGGTGGCAGTCACTGCCGGAAGGACTCTAGAGGTGGAAAGGTCTGGAGTTGACAATGGGGGGTGTTGGAGAGGGCAGAGGGGCTGGGGGTGACCCCTAATGAAGCAGAGCACATGAAGGAGATGAGTTCTTCAAGCTGAGCCTGCATGGCAGACAGTTGCTGAGAGAGAGCAAGTTGGGTGGTGTTAGAGGTGGAAAGGCCCTGTTCTACAGCCTGTAACCAAGCATAAGCATTGTCCTGAGCAGAGGCAGAGGTGTCTGGGGCAGGAGGGAGGTCTGAGGCTAGGGTAGCAGGCATGGTAGAGAAGGGACCAAGAAAGGACTGGTGGGGGAGCTAGCAGGCAGGAGTAGGGCCCTAGAGGCAGAAAAGAGGCAGACAGGGGAGCACAACTGCTTGGGTAAACCCAGACCAGTTAGGAGAGACTTATTCTGCTATAAGGGCAACCTCAGGAAGCTGTGGAACTCACACAGCTGGCAAAGGAATATCCAAAGTTGTATTAGCAAGTGGCTACAGTGTACAGGGCTAGCTACTCACCCAGCAGAGGGATATCCAAGGAGAATAAGTCTAAGGAGTCCCTATGCCATGATATGGATGCTTCTGGGGCCCCAGAAGCATGGGAATCAACTGTATAGTACACATAAGCCACTGAAAAAAGAGTGTGGGAATAAAAGATGAAAAACTTAGACATTGCCAGAGAAGGGATTGGTAATGTCCATCAGGTGACTCTGGCAAGGTCAGGTGGTCAGGAAAGGATCAGATGACCAGGAAGGGATCAGATGACCCTGGGGTTGTTTTGAGGTCTGCCAGTGAAGATAACCACAATCATGATTTGCAATGATCTGTTTGTTACTCAGGTCCAACCATGTCCTTTCATATCTTTCAATCATTATTGACTAGACACAACACAAGCATTCAATACAATCCATAATGTCAAGAAATGTTCTTATCAGAATCTACTTCAGAATCTACTAAATGGGGTATTTCAAAAACACCCTTGTTACATCTTCCCATCCTCTGTGTGGATATTTATCATCATGTTAACCACCCAGGTACTATTAGTGTCTATCTCCAAAACATATACAGATTTCATCTAAAAGGACTAAAAAAGAGTTCTTTCAACAACTGTCCTTTGTGGACACAGTTTCATTTAATAGTCACACATGGGTCTTGCTGAATTAACCTACATCTTGGCAGGCACTCCACTCCAAATACATTGCATTCAATATGACATCATGTAGCATAAGAGATATATTGTCAATTCTAGGTGTTATAGCCGAGTGGTTATGGTGACAGATTAGAATGAGGTTTATCTGTTCCTCTTTGAAGGTGCAGGTTCAAATCCTGCTAGCGTCAACCTTCCTTCTTTTGTTCACATTTTCTAATGAATTGTTCTTCGGGGTGGCCCAGTGGGTGGTCCTGAGCATTTTGCGCAGGGACCTGACAAAGCCACGTGACCATTTGACTATTCAGTAGGATGTTTGAGACGGCTATTCTTAATGGGGACAATTCAAAACTGCGATCAATCAAAGCGCGGACGTCGCGAGAAGGAAGAGTAATCCCTCAATTCGAGCACTGAGTGCTGACCAACTTAAGTATCCCTTATTGGTTTCATACATTTACACATGCCGCTTTCTATGTGTCCTGAGCTTACATACATGGCATATAGTCAGGCTGTAAGAAAAAAAGTCTTAGCAGTCATCTCGTCCGAACACAATTGCAAGTTGCCACTCACGTAGCGCAGATGTTCTTCCTCGGATATGATCCAGACCCTTTGGCGGTATATAAATACCGAAAATCTTTTGAAGGGCCTCGGTCCTTTCAACTTCAGTCGTGACTATCCTGATAATATCAGTGCGATTTCCTATATGCCTCCGGATTACAGCGCCTTCCATTCCAAATCTTCCAACATGTCTTGTCTCAATAAACCCATCAGTCATGCTGTGTGTGGTGGGCGCTTCTTCTTCGTCGAGCCAGAAATGTTTTGAAGCGACGATTTTATCCCAGAAAAATCCTCCAGGGGTGTGACAAACAGAAAAATTCGCACTCTCAAAGTCGGTCGGGAAGAACTCTTCCTCTGAGAAAGCATACACCACCCTCCAATGCGCATCCTGTGCTTCCTTGATATGAAGGACATTCAAATGCCACTGAGTACTTGCTGATGCTTGTTTCACCTTAAATGACCATTTCAAGATTAGATGGCAAATATAGACTTACCGAGTCTTGAATCAGAACGAGTGCCGCGCGTGAGTCGATGCTTTTCAGTCGGTGTAGTGCCCATGACAATATTATCTTCAGAAGAAGAGAGAAGAATGGGACGCGCAGGTCCTGATCCACCGCAGCCAACATCAACCAGGTATGTCACATTGCTCTCCTCTCCTGGTTGCACAAAAATGATCATATGGGAGAGTGCAGTGTAGACAGGTACGTCAAGCGCTTCTTGGATAAGATTGACTCTCCCAGAGCCAGTATAAGCCCTTGATAATTGAAATATCTATGAAGACGACTGGGAACCTACTCAAGTTGATAGACACACCGATAACCCAATCCACAAAGCATCTGAAAGAAGAATATGTTCAAACCAAAGCAATAGGATCCCTGACGTTCAATTGCAATCCTCTGGTACAAGAATTCAGTACTGATATCCATAGAGTGATTGGCTGAACTGGGATGTTGATAGTTAGCACGTGGAGCAAATCTCAAGTTCGAAGAGTCTCACTAATGCATCATAGTATTTTCATAGGGAATGGACACGAGAAAGAGGCGATTGATCAGAGTTAGATTTGCTAGCGTCGTTGGAAATCGACCATGTGCAATATCGTCATCAGAAACGTGGTGCGGGAACTCGATGCTCGAAAGCCACTTTGTGATTTGCCCAGGAGAGTAGGCAGAAGCACCACGTTTGATCACAAGGCCACCATTCAGAGTGCCATCGTTATTTCGTGGAGGGTACTCCATCAGAGAAAGACTGAGAAAGCGCTGAGAACCGGAGTGATGACTACACATCTGGCCCTGCAACAGCGGCCTTTACGTCGTCATCTTCATCTTCGGAATCAGTTGGTAATTCGACATGGAGCCAGGTTCGAAGCTAAACGTGGACAAATATGTACTTACTAGTCAGTGGTCGTCGGAAACTTCTTGATCTTGGACATCTCACCTGAGGTACTAAGTCTATTTTAAAACGTTCCACTACCATCATGTCAAGTTGCTCCCTTCTGTTCCCATCAGTAACGAAGCAAGCGAACACTCTATGTTCATACTTCCCAAAGATGGGAGTGATTTTCCTGGCCGATGGGTAAATTATCCATCAAGAGTATACCCGTTCTGGAACCAAAGACCTGTAGACTGGTAACTCGTGCTCTGGGTCACATCAAACCGATAAAAAGCTAATATGGCACTTCATATCGGAAAACGCTATATATCTTCAGCGTTATCTTACGTTCTCTCCCAAGTAATCATATCATGCCTTCGCCATATGCTACCGTCGGCGAATCCCATGAAGACCTTTGGTTTGAGCAGTCGACCTATATCTCTACGCACATTGCTTCCATGTGCTACGGTAAGTCTCTCCGTGATATCTTGTAATTCTGTTCTTTCAACAACAAAATAGGTGCACAGGTCACGGTGTTTTCCATAGCCAGTTACCATGTCTTTAGGTGGAGTGCCTCGGTGAAGAAGAGAATATTCTGGCTCTTCTTCCTCTCTCTGCTCACGACGATTGCTACCGTAAATCTCGTCTGCAACATCAAGTTCGATCAGTCAGCTTGGATTGACGAGCGTAACTACCCTGGTGGCCCATTGAGTTTTCTTATACAGCAGCAATCACGTTCCATTCTTACGGTTGGAAACACTGCATCCATCTTGGGCTCGTTCCAGATTTTGCGCATATCGTGAATTTGTCTTTACCTGTCTGGTTGGTCCTCATGATCATCAACATCATTCTCTCTGCCATGATTGTTGTCCGTATTCTCATGATGCGTCGTGATGTTAAATCTGGTCTTGGCGCAGAATATGCAAAACCATACAGCGTCATCGCAGCCCTCGTCGTTGAAGCTGCTCTACCTTTCACCATTTTATCTATCGTACTCTTGGTATTATTTGGGGGCCATGATACGGCACAAAATCTTTTTGTACCCCTTCTCGTCCAAGTCGAGGTATGAGTATATTTCTTCTGTAGCCCTTTACCATTTTCAATCTCCTTTTAGGCCCTCATGCCCTCACTGATCATTCTTCGCGTGATTGTTCGTGGGAGTCCTCAAGACGAGCCTGTCACGAAGCCCTCGTCGGTCCTTCAATTTGCTCCTCCTTTGCAAATGGGGTCGTTGGAAACAGCGAGCACTTGGACAGACCCAGGCGACTTATACAGGCGGGGTAAGATCGACAACGGGTCATCGGAAGATCCACCTAATAATACCCATCATTCGCAATTGAAATCTGATACTCCCCCGATTACCAATACGTTTTGATGGATTCTAAATTAACAATTGAATACACTTACAATACACTTGAATGAACATCGTGGCACAGTACGATCTCTTGTAGGCTGATAATGGCAGTGACAAAGACTTGCAGTATCTACCACAGAATTTCTTTTCCAGCCCAGTCCCACACTTTACCTCGCTGCTCCGTTTGCAAGCCATTTACGACGTCGATTAGTTTCTCGGCTGCGTCTTCTGGTTTGAATATCTCCTGGTTCGCAGCTGAATTCCAATATCCTTTACTCAGATCCGTCTTGACAGTACCCGGGTGCACACCGACGCATATAGCTTGGCTTTTGTTCATCTGCAGCTGAAGATCAAAAGTCTTGATGACTTGGTTCAGTGCGGCCTTTGAAGAACGGTAGGAATACCACCCTCCACGCGCATTGTCGCTGATAGATCCTACGCGAGCGGTGACGTGAACCCATTTGGCGGGAATCGCAAGGTCGGGTTTTTGTGCAGTCGGAAGAAAACGTGAGAAGTGCTTGATGAGAAGAAGGTGAGAGATGACGTTGATTTGGAATGATTCTGTTATTTTTGAGACATTGAGATCTGATGGCTGTTTCTCTGGATACAAGACGCCTCCGGTGAAAAATCCGGTATGCATGTAGGAATTGGGCCGAAGCAGATGGGAAAGCTTGTCTGCGGCAGCTGAGATGCTAGGTTCTGAGGTGAGTTCAAGATACAGCAACGTGAGGCGCTTGGGGTCGACGTCAAGCGTATCGAGAATACGATGCTTTATGGAGTCATCTGACTCAGAGCGGTGAGTGGCGTACACAGGCATTGTCGTGGTACGCAGAAGATGACGCGTCAGCGCCAGTGAAAGACCGCGAGACGCAGGAGTAACGAGAGCAAATGGATTTGGGGGCATTTGGAGCGCCTTACCTAGCAACTGCAGCAACGCCTGTTTATATCAGAATCCCGCCGATGCAACGCCGATGGAAGTCACGATCAGCGACGCGTAAGGTCACGTGAACTACAAATCAATCGACATCGGCGCTTATTTCGATAGAAAAGATAGTTGAGAAACAAAGTAAATTATCCTGTATATCGAAAATTACGATCCAAACGTACATATAAGACAAAACAAATAGAGGGTACACGATGGCATAATAGTAGACCAAGGTTCAGTCCGTCTCATTGAGCTTCGCCGTCAATGCCACTGCCAGCTGCGTAAGGTGCTTCAAGTCTCTGGTAACAGAAGATTGTAACTTCTTAATGGCCGCTTCAAGTTCAGCGACATCTTTGATAAGATTAGCCCGAGCAACTCCAGAGACGCGGCGTTTCTTGAGCACCGGGGTGCTAGCACCCTCATCCTCGCCACCTTCTGTAACATCCGTCTGTTTGGCCTTGGCGGCCTGCTTGCGTTTTGTGCGCAATGGTTCGGCCGAAACGTCGTCGTTCTCAGGGCTAGGCGATTTAGAATTTTGGCGCCCAGCTGTAACAGCTGGACATGGATGTAACTTAGCTCTTTTATGACAACAACAGTGGAAACGGAAGAACTTGCCGGCGTGTCGCCCGCGAGGTGGGCCAGAGCTGTTGGAACATTTTTGGTGTAGAGTCTTGCAATTTTCGCAGCGAGCGCCTGCAATGCCGAGGCATGTCTTTTTAGAACGAACACAACGCTCGCACGGTTGTGGAGGATAGACCGACGCCATTTGAAACTAACGTGTGTAAATCAACCGTGAGCGGGCAAGAGAGAAATTGAAATTGGAGCAAGGACTCACTGTATACCCCTTGATTTTGCCTGCATTTTGTGACTTTGCTGGAGGTGAAACCGTCTCAGCGCCGCGGTTCAGCGGCGCGGCTGGTGCTTCAGGCTGTTCTTTGCCTTGAGGAGCCCTCTCCGTGTTAGCCTCGTCCACGGCTTTGTTATTGTTCCTGAAAGCTTCATCCATAACATCTGCGAGCTTCTTTCCGTGACGCGGGGGCATGTTGGCGATGGTCGAACTTGCTCTGCTCGACATGCTAGACAGGAAAAAGAGCGCCGCGGTAAGATCAATACGGGGATAGTCAGGCTCCGTAGGTCAGCGCTACTTACAAGGAGACGGCTGTGAAAGAGCCTATTAGAATGAAGAAAGGTTGGGAAGGGAGGCGGAGATCCAAAGGGTAATAGAACGGACGCTGGAGACTGCGTGGAGGCGTAAAGCGTGTGGCACACGCCCACGATCAATCGAGCAGCAAAGAAGCTGTCCAAGGCGCTCTGTGGCGAGTTACGTAAACGATGCATGGGCAACCATAACACCCTGATGTCAGTTGCACTAAGACACACTTTCTCGCGACGAGACGAGTCACCACCCATTCCATCTATTTTTTTCATAATCGCGCACACCATGGATGGCAGAAAACGCGTAAAATTCACTTTGAGCGTCGTCAACCGCGCCCTTGGTTTCAAACTCCGATGTCCATCATCCCTGCTGGTTCTGATCATTTCTGTATACACAAATGCCGTTTTCGTGTCCCAAGTCTCGTCAATTCGCGTATGCTAATCCTAATGGCGCCTCTCATGGCTTCGAGACCGTCTTCCATGGCAGTCTCTTTTCATCTGGACATCTACATACGCGCGCGCCGCACCAACTTCTCAGCAGTCCATGTTGATTTGACTACAGCATCAATAATTATCCCAATTTGACGATTTGGTGACGCGAAGCTGATAATCCGAGTCGGATGGAAATAACGAGGGACCACTGACTTCATTTATCCACCCAGCGAAATCTAAATGATCGCTATGTAGTAATTCCTTGATACCAATGTACCAGGGTTATCCTTTGTTCACCGATCGACTTTTGGTTTGCATAAATAAGACATCTGTTCTTACACGAGTGCAGGGCTCCGGAATCATCATCATATAATTTTATTGATTTCCGATGGCCGACGTCACGCGGCTTGATCAAACACACTTCATCCGCACATCATACACTGCATTACTTGAATCTTCTTGCATAGTTTTTGTGACGACCCGTAGGATCGCAATGTCCGACGACGAGCTTAGAGTCTTGGCTCTTACCTCCCTCACCTCTCTGCTGAGCTCAGGCAAACTCTTATTCCCAATGTCAGCTATGAAGCTCTTGACCCACGTTGTTTCGGCCAAAATACCTTTGGGTCGTTTTGTTAACCCATCTTCGCCCAATATTCGTTTCAGACTCACTGATCTACCGTACTTTGAGAGACTTCTCGAGGAGTTGTCTCAGACCTGGGAGGAAGGATGCATTTCACTCTCACGAGAGAACACACTTACAGTACAAGATATTGTTCTGTACCCCAGTGGGCACACGCGCTCTATTGCAGGCGACACAACACCATCACGCAAGAGGAAGCGGATAATTGACGAGGATGCGGATTCAGCTGCGGGGGACGAAGAGACCGAAGTCTTCTACGAAGAATTGGGTTCTCATGCGACGTCAACAATAGGAAGCTTGAGCAAGGAGATGAGAGAAGCATATGCCCTATTACAACGAGGTACTGCTAGAGGTCGGCTATTAGCTGAACAGGTTAGTGAATTTATCGCCTCTTGCGCTGATGCTACCTCATTCACGATCAAGTTTCATTCAGTCGAAGAGAAATTCGAACCTATCTGCAGCTATATAACGAAATCTGATTGTGCTAAAGCAAGGAGCTTGAATCCGGGCTCTTCTTCTCTATCTACCATCTGCGACCGTGTACACTTCCGAGCGCTAATACGTCCTCATACTGACACCACTCTTGGCCACTGTTCTTATCTCAACACTTGTTACTCTGAACCTACATATTCTCAATCTCCTTCTATTCCACCATTTCCGGGAACTGCACACAGTCACGGGCAGGCACCTCCTAACACTCGTGGGCCAGTATCCTTACCCTCAGGTTTAGGTGCCGGCGGGAGAGGAAAAGAGAAAGCACCTTGTCGTTACCTTCATTACGAGGTCGATTGGGATGAAGGGGATGGAGAGAACCCACGGGCGACGATTGGCAAAGGAAAGGAAGTGATCAAGAGGAAGAAGGTCCACAAACTTGGAATCGGGCAAGGACCTATGGACAAACCCATGCCAGCGGTAAGGAGTCGATCTTGATTCTTCTCGACAGCAGATTCAATACAATCCTAGTTACCCCCACAATGGATAAATTGTGATCTACGACGTTTTGATTACTCAGTTCTAGGCAAGTTTCATGTCATCATGGCTGATCCTCCATGGGACATCCACATGAGTGTTCGTTCTATCATCTTTCTCTTGATCAGATTTCTTACTATGGTCCCTTTGACAAGTTACCTTACGGTACAATGACGGACGATGAGATGCGAGCCATGCCGATACCCACATTACAGGATGAAGGCCTCCTCTTTCTTTGGGTGACAGGTCGTGCAATGGAGGTCGGTCGGGAATGCATGCGCGTGTGGGGTTACACCCGCGTCGACGAAGTCATATGGGTGAAGACAAACCAGGTAGGTTCTCTCGCCCAATGGGCCCCACTACTAAAACTTATCATAAAATGACCAGCTACAGAGAGTGATTCGAACGGGCAGAACAGGCCATTGGTTGAATCACACTAAAGAGCACATGCTCGTCGGCGTCAAGACTGTCACCGACGAATCTGGTGCTCTCAAATTTCCTTCATGGGTCAACCGAGGCCTGGATACGGATGTCATTGTCTCCGAAGTCAGAGAGACAAGTCGAAAACCTGATGAAGTGTATGGCCTCATCGAAAGGATGTGTCCTGGTGGTAGGAAGATTGAGGTGTTCGGCAGAAAACATAACACGAGACCTGGGTGCGTCTTGGATATGACTAGATATGCACGAAAGTTGATTGAAGTGTTAATATAAGGTGGTTGACATTGGGTAACCAGCTGGGCCCTGATCAGATCTACGAAGAAGATCTCGCTGCGAGAATCAAGGCAAAGTATGTGTTTTGTCCTCACAGTCAACGTGCGCACTGAATCAGTACCAGGTACCCAGAGAGAAATACGAACATCATAAGAAGTGATCATGGAGACAATAATTAAAAATGTGTCAGACATTGGATACTAGTCACAAACTTATATACATTATACATTCATTACCGGTGTTATTTACATGTAAGTTATCTAGAGCTGTAGTTAGGAGAACAAGATAAACAAAATGATACATCTCAATAAATGCCATTTCCAGAGATCATTGACGGTCGAGGTCTTTCACTAAGAGATCGTTAACGGCCTTGACATTGTCAAGGTATACTGTCGACTGTAAAAACGAGGAAGTTGAGGAGTAACAAAATAGATACGTACCGTGATGACCAGCATGACTGATAATATACATCCTGCCTTTGCCATTCCCGGCTTGGCGTAGATTTTCAACAGCTTGCCTGCCGCCTTCTGGGTCCATCCAATCATGGTCACCATCTTGACAGAACATGAGACATTGAGACGGAAACAATGGAATGGCTACTGACAGACAAAAGTTATGGGCATTTTGAGAGATGATATCCGGTCAACGAGCGGCAGACGAGCGTGTGCGCCAGGTGCAAGGATGTGTGCTTTTTATAAAAACTCAGAAAATGGTACTTTGGAGCTGCCGAAACTTACAGATACAGTATTCACCAGAACCCTTTGCAAGTGTGATGTTCAAGATGTAGTCGTGCATATCGCGCGTATCCTCCTCTGAAAGGCCCATGAATCGTCTACTGGAATACTTGATACATATTGTCAACATTGTCACGCAATTCGAATGTCGTAACTCACTTTGCCAATCAACATAGGTCCCCAAACGAAGGTTGAGCGAACAACTTGAAATGGACTCCAACCCTCTTCCCACAAGTATGTAAACAACCTCCATGTCCTGCTTTCCTGTTTTTTCGCAGCTTTCTGCTCTCCCCTAATCTGATCTATCCTGTCCTTGGTGGCTGGTTCGGCGGATCCATCTCCATTCGTATCCCGGGTATCTGTCACTTCCCTCGAGGGTATGCTGTAGTTAGGATCGCGAGGAACACCCGCCGGGGAAAGCAAAATGAGCTTGTTTACTCTTGTAGGGTATTTGAGTGCATAGGCTGTGCTGAAGTAGGCGCCAAGAGAGTGTCCAACTAGCGTCATCTTATCGAGACCCATCTTCTGCCGCCACTCTTCGAGCGAATCCACAAAAAAAGACTCCGCTTCAGCGACACGACCAGGAATATCGTCACGTTTGGCCTTGATAGTGAATGGCACACGAGCAGAACGACCCATGCCAAGCCAGTCGAGAGCATAGACAGAGGATCCATGGTGACCTGCCCATTTAGCTAAAGCAGGAAAGTTCTGATAAAAGAAGCCTAAACCGGCGCCGTAACCATGAAGTACGACGGCAGGTGGGGGCGCGTTGGGTGAAGGTGAGGTAGATATCATGGAAAGGGTATTTAGGAAATGCTTGGGAGAGCCTAGATCTACGCGTGAGCTGTAAGCTATAACAGGACCGTGGTAGTGTGTCGTTGGGGTGAGACCCTGTGGCCGATAGAATGGTAGTCGTCTGACAATAGACTCAGGACGTCAAGAAAGGCTGGAGGGACTTGAAAAACATACCTAAGGAGGCGCTCTTCACTTATCGCGCTTTGTTTCTCCCCAACAGACCACCTATGTATCACTGAGCCTAAATGCCGACCTCAATGTATGAACTAAACGTACCAACTGCGCACACTCGCAGCAAAGGCTGCTGGAATCTCCCGTGCTGGAGGCAAAGAATCCAATACGGAAGGATCCATGGCAGCAGTCAACCTGCGCAGGAGAGGAAAAGTCTTGGACGTCGTGATGGGGGTCGGACAATGAGATTACCGACGACAGGTATCTAATAAATTTGAAAAAACACGGCCTCAGCAAATCGACCGTGGTCAGCCGTGTAGAGTCGTCATCTCTTGATAACTCGGCACGCGAAGCCCAAGATAGCCCACGTGAGGTTCCTGGGCGTTGCCGGTCGGAGTGGGGTCACAGCTCAAACAACCACTCTCACAGTCACAGTCATGTACAACGGAATTGGGCTCACCACTCCCCGTGGAAGGTGTGATGTTTAGTTTCGCTAATACATACCATTACTAATCTCTGAGCTAGTGGAACAAATGGTTATGTCGTTCGCAATCTGTCTGCCCTTCGTTCGCACGAAACTGCACAGGATCGTGCTGGTGCTTGGGTCACTGCACCGCCTAAGCATCGAGAGCCTGATGCGGCCATTTTGGAGCACGAACGGAAGCGGAAAGTTGAAGTTAAGTGTCTTGAGCTCCAACTGGAGCTTGAGGACAAAGGGTACGTTTCCCCTGATATTAGTTATGTCGGCTAATATTTTCACTTAGTGTTGATGAGGATGCAATCGAACAAAAAGTTAGCGCTCTTCGTACAGAGTTACTCGAAAACCTTGCCGCTCTAGTACCAAGTGCCAAGAGTCTCAAAGCCTCTGACACGCACGGTCTTGCCCTTGCAAAAAAAACCGAGTTGGACAAGATGGCTCGCGCTCTCGGAACACGACTGGACTATCAGGAAGGAGATGCGTTTGACAAGGAGAAACAGGACGAGATCAGAATGAAGAAACAAGCCGAACGAGAAGGGCGTGAAAGGAAGAAAGAGGAAGAACGAACGAAGTATCAAGAGCAAAAGGCAAAATGGGAAGCAGAGAAAAGGGAACGGGACAGACTCAGAAGGCGTGAAGAAGATAGGCTTCGGAAAGAAAGAGAAGAAAATATTCCGAAGCGCAGAGACCAGATGCCCCCACCTCCGGTTCCTGCTTCAAGGATGGACCGTGACAGGAGAGATTTTAGAGATATTCGCGATCGAGCGTCTCATCAATCAAATGACCGACGGAGTAGGAGCCCTCGCCGCCGCGCCGGCCCAGCTCGAGAACATGTTCGTAGCCGTCCGTCCCCTACGCCGTCCCCACCACCCCGCAACCGCCGTCGCTATGATTCCCGTTCTCCGTCTCCTTCCCGCTCGGTGTCGCGCACTCCGTCAAGGTCTCCTCTCCGTAGTGCTCGCAGACGTTCTGGTAGCCCTCCTCGGCGCCACCACTCGCCTTTGCCTTCACCTCGTCGTGACCGCGAACGCTCTCCTCCACCTCCGACATACCGGCGTGG
>JAGDQM010008426.1:19986-43325 GCA_017580835.1 Termitomyces bulborhizus
AGTACATTCCCTCTATCATCTTGCATCCATACAACATGAGTATTCAGTGGACGCACACAATTCCCTTGTGATGCATGAGGCGAAGTTATGGACAATCATTGAGATCCCTCGGGGAGCTTGGTCAAAACACAAATTCTTCATCACTATTTGCTTTCAACAGAACTGCAGGAAAGGATGATTGGAACCATCGCCCATACCCTCCCATCAGAATGAATATGTGCATGGAGATATATGAGCTGCCAATTTTCTCATCGATCCTGCCTCTCTTGTGTCCGGTGACGTGCAGGGTTCATCTGATCACTTTTGATTGAAGCGCGGGAACTGGACTGAAACGGTGATGCGTCCGAAGGGGGGAAGTTCAGGCTCACTATGGAGGCACATACTATTGAGATGATGTCTTATCAGTTCGCCTATGTAGGGTAAGTACAAAGATGTTGTTTGATTTTAGATCCTCAAGAATGTAGTTTTGTACGTCTATTGTGGTCTCGTGGACTGTATCATAACAATGTGAAGGGCACTCTGCCACATTGGTCACAAGTGACAGCGAAGGACAGCCTGCCTTCTTCTAATTGCGGTACAGACCAGGCAGAACTTTTCGGTCGGTTGTCAATACAATATAATGTTAGGTATTGGTATTGGAGAATTTATCCAGAATGGTTCGTTCAACAGAACCCATTGTGGATTCAAGAGTTTGTAACGTTCATCGAGAAGAAAGGCTATTTCTACTGGCATCCAAAGCTGCTGTCACGAATCGTGCGTGTAGTTCCTTCCAACTGGCAATCAGATCAATGGCTCGGCATAGGGGCCCGACTCTCCATCCCAAATGGCAGTAGAGGGGCCTGGTTTTGACCCTGTGCATTTCGCAAGGAAGTGGGTGGCATTTAAGGTGCCAACATATTTATCTAAATGGACAATAGGGATAGAAGGGAAATACGTATCCCAATTGCAGACGGAGGCGGCGGTCAAGTGGAACATGATACGATGTCACTCGGTTCATAGCAAGTCCGTTTTCGTTTTTGCACTTTCACATCGCTAGCGCTATGATGTTCTTTAATGAACACCCGTAGTGTTTCCTATCTTCTCCGCCTAAGACCCAGGCACTCGGAGAAAACCTCCGCAGCGTATGGGAGGGTTTCCATGGATATCACTCACAAGCGACCTTTGCGACATGCATTAATTGAAGAAGGCAATCCATGTCCTTATATAGGAAGGGGTTGTTCGCATCGATCATTGAAGATCCCAAAGATGCGTTCTGAGTCTATGTTCTTCTGGACAGTAGACGTCAATGCGGACGTGCCTTTCGTTGGACGCAAACAATGATGTCAAGTGCCTTGGCGAGAAACTACTGACATTTATGACAGGAACTTCTCCAGGTTATCGTGCAAGCTCCACAGAAAGGCAGAGTTTCAGTCCCTCTCGCCCATCCACGGCCTGCAATAATCTCTTCTCATTGATCAGACGTCATTCTAACGTCATAATGCTTGGCGAGCTTCCATATTCGCAGAGAGGACAGATCATACAGGATGGTTGGTGCATTCCGAGTCTGGATTTCTACCAAAAACACAATGTCAGAGTAGAAAGGGGTTGAGAATTAGGCTTTTCTATCCACGAGGTAATGGCCGATTAGAGGGGGATCCATCAGATTTAGAGCTATTTCGGCGAAACGTCGAACGAGTTTAAGTCGGAAATCATCGAGTGAGTAGTTGTCACAAACTCAAGCTTGATATCACTTTTGAGATTTTGGAGCAACCTGAATGCCAAACAGTGCCAAACTCTTCGCAACTTTGAACGGGGCTATGTATCAAAGATTTATGAACTGCTGACTGGCATCGATGGCGCCGCGGGTTACATCTTCCACTGCCTGATTATCATAGATCTCCTGCATACATTTTTCCTGGGTGGCCTGCTCGAGATCAAAGAATCGCCCACACGTAGCATAAGGGAATAGTATTTCGAAGAAGAACGATTATCTGGATTAGCATAGGGTGCTATTACATTATGAGTATTAATATTAATGCTGGTGATATCTGAAATATTAAGGTAGTACCGTCCAGGGTAACGCACAGAAGGAGAATGCCTCAAGATATTAGCTTAATACACATAGAATAAATCCGAGTCTAAATCGATGTCTTCTGCAGTAATGACTTCCTCAGCAAATGGTTGGGACTGCCATGCCAGTTGCTGGTCTTGAAGATTTTTCTGAGCATTGGCCCAATGCAAACCTCCAAGTTCGAAGCCTTTGAGATCGGCCAGAGATGACAGGGCATTTGCAGTACGTTGATAAAACGACTGGATATTCTGTTAGATTACTTTCACACGAGAGACTGTATATTCTTACCGAGTGCGGAACCTCCAAGAAATCGAACGTTGTCATTAAGCGCAAGTAAACGAGAGAAGACATGTGCTGCGAAAGTGACTCGATGATAGGCAATGGTGAGGAACTGGTCGTGGCTCCAAGGACAAGGACGCGGGACGTCGAGTTAGCGAGTATCAAGACATCCTCCACTGTCAGATCTCCCAATGGTAAATGGATGCTCTCAACAGGACGTCCAGGCACGATTGCGCAGGCCACGTGTGACGAGCCAACGAACTGGGATAAATGGGGGATGGATCGGGCAGGAAGAGCTGGGGCAGGAAGAGCGTTGGGAGAGATTGAGGCGCCATCAAGCTCGAGCTCTAAAAGAGCCTCAGTCTTGCTGAGAAACTCAGCGACATGAATGTCAAGGGCGAAAGAAGAGGAGAAGCGCGTTAGCCGTGGATATGGGCAACACACTTGGGATAAAATCCAGCTTGCATCGGGGTCAATGAAGAGACCGAGGTCAACAAGTTCTGTCATGCGGGAGAGAGCCATGGCGACCAATCGAAGGAATGGCTGGAAGAGGGTCGCGCACCCTGCCCTTAGCGAAAAGGTCCTCACATTCCGGGCGAGTTCTGGTCTCTTGGCCAGAGTAACAACCGCCTGGAGATTGCGAGAGGCGGCAGAGATAGAAAGGTGGCGATAGAGATGACGTTGTGCGAGGGGGGAGATTGAAGAGCAAGTTCTGGAGAGAACGGCGAGCTGGGTAGGCTGGGCACGGTGACAGATGGCGTCAAGAAGTTCTACAGGTAAGAGTGCGAAGGCCATGTACAATTGAAGAGGAAGGTAAAGACTAGAGAAAATTTATACGGGTATGGGTAACAAGCAGGAGAAACTGAATCAGCATGATGATCAGCGTGTTTGGTATAAAAGCTTGAGGTTGCTCTGAGAGCAGCTAGTTGGTCGGAGATTTGTGCATGTGTGCATGAGGCACAAAAATTTGGAGCGGCCCTGAACCCTTTCCTTTGTCAGCGCCAGTACAAACTTTTGCTCCCATTCGGCTTGTGGTCATGTTGCCTTTCTATCGAATCTCGCTCCACGGCGCCTTGCCGCACTGCATCAGGAGCCACCGCTTTTCCGGTCATCTTCGTTTGTCAACCCACTATTCTCAGCTCTCATCACAAGACCCCTCTCGGCCGCTCTCCGCCCTCTCCCATTGTGGTCAGCCTTCTCTCATGTTCATTGTCCATCTTCTCGCTCCAATCGTCCTTTCTAGCCCCATATCCTAGCCGCACTCATACCTGTGGTTCCCTCACTGCTCGAGACGAGGGTGCTCGTGTTGTCTTAACAGGATGGATCCTTCCTGAGCGGTGATTGATCACGTTCTCAATCCCCATTTGTACCACTAAAAATATTCTCCTTCCATCAAGTAAGGGGAAAACCGTGTCGTTCCATCCACTCAAGGATTCTTATGGAACCACCCAGCTCATTGTTGATCATTCAGACGGAGCATCAGACTTGTTGGCGCTTGCTCAGATACCTGTGGAATCCGCAGTCTTAGTAGAAGGCACTGTCCTTTTGCGTCCACCCAATGCCCGACGGCCCGTTAGTGAAGTGTTCATTGGAAGCCCACTATCATTGACCAATCATCTGTCCGAAGGGACCCACGGGTGAAATAGACGTAAAAGTGGAGAAATTTACCGTTTTAAACACTGCAGGAAGTCTTCCCTTTGTGCCGTCTAATCCCCACAATGTGGTAAGTTTTTCCTGTAGAAGCTTATAAAATCTCACTTGATGGACAGCCAAACGATGACGTTCGGGCACGTTATCGTTATCTGGACCTCCGCCGAACGGCTTTGTCTGAGAACATAAAGAAACGAAGCAAAGTGGCCCAGACCGTACGTGAAGTCCTGCATCAGCGAGGTATCACCCTTTACTCTATGCCTGTACTTCATCAAGTCATTTTTCCATATCAGATTTTGTGGAAGTGGAAACACCAGTGCTCCTCAGGTCGTCCCCAGAAGGCGCAAGGGAATTCCTTGTACCAACTCGTATCATCAAGCCAAACGACGGCGGTACTGGCAACCCTAGTCCGACATTTTATGCTTTGCAGCAGTCACCACAACAACCAAAACAGTTGCTGATTTGTTCGGGTGGTATTGATCGATACTTCCAAATGGCCAAGTGTTTCCGTGATGAAGACGGGCGCAAAGACCGACAGCCAGAGTTTACTCAGATCGACATGGAGATGTCATTTGTCTCATGGGGTCCTCGTGAGTCTCACGATGTCCAATCTTCGAATGCCTGGCGGATCGGCGGCAGCGAGGTTCGTGATGTGGTTGAAATACTGATGCAGCAGATATGGCAACAGGTTGAGGGGATATCTCTACCAAGTAGTTTCCAAGTCATGACCTATCATGAAGCAATGACACGTGTGAGCTTCGACCTCTATCTACCACAATGAATTAGTGACATCTATACTCAGTTTGGTTCGGATAAACCTGACACTCGTTTTGGTCTTGAGGTTCGCTGAAATTCCTGATGTAGATCGATTAGACTGATGGGTGTCCTAGATCTCGGACATTACCCACCTCCTTCCGGAAAAACAACGTGGCTTATTTGAGGACAACATGGAAGTCCTTGAAATGATACTAGTCCGAAAATCCGAGGAAGCCCAATTTCTTGGCGCTTCCCGGGCGTGCAAACATGATTCTACTGCCGTAGGAGCACACAACTTACTGCGGTCTTGCGTGATTCATCAATATCAATTATAGGAGCGTATCACGATCACTAATAGGACTTTGAGTTCTTGGTTGTCTAGCGCTACTGGCCACGCATCATTGAAGGAATTGACCCCTGAAGAGATTTTATGCATCAACGAAAGGCTTCAATTGACGCCCGGCGATGACGTCTGGGTCGCTCGTCGCTCACGAACACCGAGTGTAACTTGCTCTTTTGGTCCCAGACCTTTCTGACTGACATTTCTCAGGGTGGATCGACCGCGCTCGGTACAATTAGACTTCGCCTTTCGGATACTGCCCAGGCCCGCAGTGAGTCCCATTCGATATTTGCAAGAGGACTGTATTCACAGTGCACAATCCTAGATGATTTTGTTATCACTACAACTCCTCATTTCCTTTGGATAACAGAGTTCCCTCTCTTCACAAAAGCTGACGCCGACAAAGATTTTCTGGCCAAAGGTCGATGGAGTAGTACACACCATCCATTCACCGCTCCAATGTGGCAAGACATTGATGCAATGTATCGTGGTGATATTCAAACTGTAAGTGTCACTGATTTTGTATGAGTTCGCGTGCAGGAATTACATGCTTGAACCTTCAGGTACGTGGACAGCACTACGACCTTGTTCTGAATGGAGTAGAGGTCGGAGGGGGCTCTGTTCGTGTCCACGATGCTATCATGCAAGATTTCATCCTTACTCAGATCCTCAAGGTTAGGTGTCATGGACTCTGTGGTTCAGTATCACTCTAACTGCATCTGGATAGCTGGATGAGGCAGAAAAGGAACCCTTCCAACATCTCCTTCATGCACTGCAATGCGGCGCGCCCCCTCATGGTGGCATTGCGCTTGGTATGTTTGCTTTCTTCCACGATCCGTGTCGGGATTCCATGTTTTGATTTACAGGCTTTGACCGAATGATGGCCATGCTCTGCAACACGCAATCCATACGCGATGTGATCGCGTTCCCTAAAACAGCCACTGGAACTGACCTCCTCTTTAGGAGCCCCGCGCCCATAAGAAGCGAAGTGCTATTCCAATATGGTATTAAACCGCATTCGAGTACGTGATTGTTAGAGTAGAGTGTTAGGCGTAATGGTAGATATCCAGAAAAGGAGGCAGATACATGTAAGGAAAATAAAAATAGCTCTAGAACTCGGTTAGCGTGCGCGTGTCCTCAACTTCAGGCATTGCAATGGGACGCGGGGAAAGATCGGCGGGAGAAAACGGATGTCGTGGAGTGATAACATCTTCGTCCACAGCGCTATTGCCGAAGGAAGTCTTCAATGTGGAAGCCCATTCCGATGGCCCAGGCTGCTCAGTGTCCGGCGGAGGTGACGTCCCATTCATCGCGGTCAATCGATGCGACAAATCTGGTTCGTCCTCATGATTCGTGTTGGTACGGGACTCGTCAATTACGGACAACACGCTGCGCAGTTTGGACTCCGCTTTTCGTTGACCGCCAGAACTCGGTGTCGAGGGTTTCCGCGATGTAACATGATTGGGCGGTGAAATGGATTGTGGCGAAGTGGAGGTCGGTGAAGGTACCCCGGCCCAGTCCGTAACCTCAGAGGAGTATACAGCTCCAATGCTACTGCTAGCTGTTGGGAGCCAAGATGTAATCTTGTCAGAGGTCTCGAACGAATCCAACTCCGACGTTCCTGTCATGGGACTGGGAGAAGACGACTTTGACTGTGTCGTCATGATCGACAACGGGGCTAAGATGCTGAAAATTTGATCTTCAGCCTGCGGGGGCCCATAGGAATCGAAGGGATCAGGGACAGATTGCAGCATGAGTTCTATGATTGGGTCTGAACTGAGATGCAGGTGAGCCATCGAACTTTGAAAAAAACGACGGGATCATAGACGTACGCTTTGGCTGTGAACCTATCGAAGACATCCATCGTGGAACGAACCACTACGGAAGTCTGATGACAAGGTTTGATAAGACGGATGGATACATAATTTGCAATGAGACACACCTTTGCCTGTACAACGTCCCAAACCTGCTCCTCGTGTTCAACAATCTCGCGATAGTGGGACTCCTTCATGTGGTCAAGTTCATCAACCTGCCGTTGCAATACAAGAAGGGCTTCGCGGAAGGATTGAAGATCTGAAAAGGAGAGAGACATTGATAACATTTGAATGGAGTCGAGAACACAGCTTACTTCGTTCCTTTCTATTCATACTTCGTTGTTCTGTGTCTCGAATGGCTTGACTTTTGTCCCTGACCGCGCGTTCGTAGGATGAAGAGCGATCCTGACATAAAATGAATAGCGACATTGAGACAGGATTGTGATTTGACCTGATTGCGCGTACTTTAACAATAGTGCGATAAGTGTCCAGATGTTGTCGTAACGGCCGCTCGAAGCTTTTCTCGATAGTCTCCGCCTGGACAATGTCAAATTAACGCGCAGTGAGTGCTGAGACCTTAAAGACGTACAAGAACATGCCAGTGGTTTCCAATCAGATGGTGGAGCCCTGAGGCAGCTTGCAACCTCGTTCCAGTTTCATAGGATGGTCCTTTGAGTCTAGATATTCATCAAGGAATGACTTCGTATACAGGAGTAGGTAGACATACCCACTACATGCTTCTAGTGAGTCCGCGAAAGCTGCTGTAGCTTTAGACATCGTCATGAGTGCGGCCCTGTATTCAGCACTCGTATTCATCAACTGAAGAAGTTCAGACGTTGAGATAATGGAGTTCCCGGTGTGCATAAACCCACACCCACGGCTTCGTAGGCCTGAAGGCTAGCCTTCAAGTTAGCTCGAGTAATGATCTTCTCTGGGCCATTGGGACCAAAATTCATCGCAGAAATATTCGTAGCATCAGTAAAGGTGGGTGACGGGGGCTCCGGCGATGCCTTGCGTCTGCTGGAGCCAAAAGTTAGGGTACGGAGAGAACGAGGGCGACTCGGCATGTTCAGGTCGGGGACATGTGTGAGGGAACTGGTAAGTACACGCAGCATTTGTCTGACTGTATTTATTAGATCATTCTACATCCGGCATTTTTTGTACAAGGAAGGAATGCTGTTTTTAATCTACTGAACGGCTAGGCAATGGTGACCCTTCATTATGCGTGCTTTATGTGCACACCATATTGTGCGATTAAAGTGACCATAAGTCGTCGCTGACGCAACCGGTCAATACTCTTAGTTTCACCGAACAGCACCTACACTTGTAAATCAGGACATTGATTGTACATAAGGCTAACGCACGCACCGTACTACTTCCTTCCACCCGCTATCATGCTCATCTTCTCTGGAGAATCTCTCAAATAGAACAATTTGGCTCTCCGCATCCTTCCACCTGGCGGCTTCTGCAACACCTTGATGTCCTTCACGTGAGGTGAGTTCACAAAGAACTGCATTTCAACGCCAGTCCTCTGAATAATATTGCGGAGAAGGATGGAAGTATCTAGCCCGCGTCGCCGAATGCCCAACAGAACGCCGGTGAATATAGTCGGTGCATGCTCGAGGGTGAGTTGTATTATGGAACCAGGCCTGATTTGATCTGGGGAGTGACGGCCGAAGAGTTTTCGAAACATTTCCTGCTTTTCTGGTGTTGCGAGAGTTTTATTTAGGTGTTCCATTAGGCCTTTGCCTTGAAGAAGAGGTGTTGGGGGAGGAGACGACGACACGGTGGAAATGATAGCAGTTTTGGAAAATGGATAGTCAGGAATCTTCACTTTTGGTGCCTTTGAACGAATAGCCGTGGGCACCTTCGAACGAGCAGCCGTGGGTACCTTCGAACGAGTAGCCGTGGGCACCTTTGAACGAGTAGCCGTGGACATTGACCGTATAGTCGTCCTCCAGACATTGAGCATTTTGGTGGAAGTGAGTCTTTTGTTCACAGAAACCGCCGTTACTTGGATCACGTCGGCATTTCCCACGGAATATTTCAGGCAGAAAGCTGTCTTTACCAAAATAACCTTATACATATTGAGAAGGGAAAAGAAAACGAGTCGAGTATAGATATATAAGTAGAGTACGCCAAAGATACAACTCGAGCAGAGCCGTATGATGTTTTGGTTATTCAGAACCCCCGCCCCCGTCCTCTGGAATACAATCAGTTTTTTCTGGTAAAATGGCTAATACGATATCTTACCTCCCCCGTCCCCGCGAATAAGGATTGTAACCCTGATATCCTCTGTATCCTCCTCTATAGCCGCCACGACCACGACCACGACCTCGGTTATATCCTGGAATATTCGTTCGCTTAGCAGTGACCTGCAGAGAAAATAACAAATTAGCAATTAAAACTTCATCAAACAAAGTTCACTCACCTTGATTAGCCTGCCACGAAACAAAGAGTCGTTCATGGCTAGCGCAGCGTCTATATGCTCTGGCTCCGCGAATTCCACATAAGCATATCTAACGGCAAATGAGTCAGAGCTCTTCCCGAGGGTCGAACAAGACTAACCCTTTGGGGTGGCCCGTGAACTTGTCGCAAAGTATCGTCACTCGATTTATTGTCCCACATGCTTGAAAATGGCCTTGAATTTCCTCCGGGGTCGCACTATAGTCGACCTGTTTAAGGTTGGGGGTTGAATGAGCACCATCCATTCCATATACGCAAATGACGATACACACATTCCCGACATAGATGCTTCTGCCGTCTGCCATGGTTTTATCCTCTTCGGTTTCCATCGCGGTGTCCTGACCGACGGCATTATTGGCCTCCTCAGCAGCAGCTTGAAGTTCGCGCAGCTTTTTTGCTTCTTTCTCCATTTCAGCCACTCTCTGTTTCATAAGCATGATTTCCTTAAAAAAAATAAATGAAGATCCTAGACTAGGCGACAGCTGGCGTGGCGCGAACCTTGGACTCAGCCTCTTCTCCATCATCGATGTGGGTATCCCCACCCTCATTCGTTGCCGGTAGCGAGTTTTCTATGTCGGCCATGGGTAGAAAGAAGACAAGCAAGCTCTACAATAACAGAGTTTGTAGAAAGTAGAATGCAAACAACACTGATTCAGAACACGTGCAACAAAATGTGGCTGTGTTGGGTTTCCTCAACTAATTAACTTCAGCTAAACGGGTTTTCAACACACTATTACCGGTCCCTTAAGGATCGCATCGCGCGACAATCTCCTCACATGGTTCGTGCCTGCAACATAGTCCGGAAGCTTGGGAGCATTTGAGGCTGATCAGGGCATTGTCACACCTGATCATTGACCCCAAGAACAGGAAACTCACACCTGAAAGTTCTTAACCCCTTGATATAGTGCATACTCACCCTCAATTTTGCCAGGAGGATCGGCCTTGGCGCGCTATGACCTACATTCTACGCCATACATCATGATCTCCACAAGGTGCAAGAATCTACTATTGCTATAAAACAGGGCCGCAGTTATATCGAATGTGTAGTGTTGTTGATAATACACATGTTATTGTACAACAATCTGCAAAATAAGCATACACTCGAATTGGATGAGAAGGATTGTGGGGAATCGCGATGACAATCGTATACGTAGACAACCTCATCGCCAAGGAGTGGAGGAGAAGGAGGGGCCAGGTGACCAAGCTAATTGATCAATAACAAAATGCTCGTGGTTATGGAAGGCACAAGTCTGGCAAGGGGTACTTGAACGTCCGCCACCGGTCATCGAGGATCAGGCAGGTCAGATCTCCAGAGTCAAGTGAAGGCCACAGCAAAATTATAAAAGACCGTGACCCGCGGCCCGAGGTGGCACGTGCAGCCTATTTCAACTCCTTTCCATTCAGCCCAGTCCCTGACATCAGCCCCCTTTACCGTACACTATGGCAAAGGGTGACGATTCTACTTCCATGCACGCAAAGAAGAAACGAAACGACGACGAACCTATGTCCTCAGATGCTGGCCAAAAGCCTATCCAGTTGCAGCGGAGGCGAGTTTGGCGCGCATGTGAGAGTTGTAGGTGAGTCTTCGCCGTTGCCCATCTTCACATTTGATTCATTTTAACCGTTACTTGTTCAACTTTCCAGGCGAAAGAAGATAAAGTGCGATGGTTGCGAACCAACCTGTTCACAATGCTCTACTTCTGGCTCCCAATGTACTTGGCTGCAAACGAAAGACAGAGCTGCGCTCAGTCGTCAGTAAGTTTTCCACCTTGATTTGTAACGTAATCAATCGTTTATTGTGCACCTCAGTTATGTGCAGGAACTCGAGGCGCGTCTACTTCACATGGAGTCCCTTTTCACCCAAATCGCTCCAGTGCTGGAGCAAATGGGCCCAACTATGAATGGCGCGCTTCAAGGTGCCTTGAACGGCACCATAGCTCCTGGGTCCGAGCAGACCAATCCTGCTTTGTCTGCAATTCGTGAAATGGTACCGCAAGATCCCTCACCCGAACCATCCACACCGATCAAGTCTGAAGATGATGTGAGCGAATCTTTCGGGCAACTGGCTCTCGATGAATACGGTGCCATGAGATGGATAGGTGGTTCTTCTACAATGTCACTCATTCAGTCCTTCCGTGCCTTGACATCTTCTCCTCTTCATCGAGTATCACCGATGGAAGAGGATCCCCATGCTCCCGGCCCAAGCGTGAACAAGATTTACTTTCCAGCCTCTGTTTTCTTTGGCAAAGTGCAAGTTCTTCCCGGACCCGAAGAAGTGGAATTTCCCGAGCGGGACCTGGCAGATAAATTGGTGCGTATTATCGCCGCGTGGCTTTCAGGGACCCATTATCAATGCTCCTATAGATCACAGCATATTTTGCTCGCTTTCATTTTCTCATGCCTGTCCTCGACAAACCAACTTTTCTCCGTCAATATAATTTGATCATGGATAACTTGAAGGATCACGCTCTAATTCGCTCAGAGACGGCCTTCCTTTCGGTTCTCTTCGCAGTTTTTTCTTGCGCCGCACATCTCGTTCAGGACAGCCGTCTTACAACGGGCCAACCGGCCGATGATGGCGGGATGGGAATGTTGTATTATGAACGGTATGTCATCGTATAAGCACCGGTGAAATTGCTTCATACCTTAAACCCACAGAGCATTGATCTTACAGTACATTAGTCATCCAAATACACAGATAGCTCACGTCCAGGGTTTTATCTTGATGTCCTCCTTTTTGTGTTCTATCAATTGTTTACCTCAGGCCTGGATACTCCTCGGGCAAGCGGTCCGAACTGGCCAGGACCTCGGTCTTCATGTAAGTTGACTCCGTCGGCCTTCGTCCATGATTGAACTGGTTTCTACTGTAGCGATCACCCCGTCGGCTTCTCATCACCCCTGTTGAGAAGGAAACGCGGAGGAAAGTTTGGTGGGGAGTTTACACGCTGGATCGTATGCTTGCTCTTGCTCTTGGTCGTCCTCTTGGAATCAATGATTCGGACTGTGATGTTGAACAACCCGTGGAGGTCGACGACGATTACTTGGCGGAGTATTTCAGCGGTGCGGCGATGCCCCAGCGTCAGCCTTCCCTCATGACTGGTGCAGTAGCCCTGAATAACCTCTATGAGATCGGCGGTCGTGTACTACAGCAAGTATATGGTCTTGACAAATGCCGTGATCAGTTGGAGCCAGAGAAAAAAGCCGAGCTCCAGCGCACAGTCGAATCTCTCGATACTGAACTTACGAAATGGTGTGAGGATCTACCAGTCATATTCAAGTCACAATCACAGACGGACCAACAAGTGTCCATGGGAGCAGTACTCTGTAGTCACTATTATTCCATATTGACTACGCTTCATCGCAATCTCCTCCCCGTCAAGCGCGATCAGCCTCAACCGGTCACGGCCAAATCGACGATCAAAGCCGTTTCTTCCGCGCGCTCCTGTATACGTTTAGCACCAAACATGAAGCATGTGGTACCCTCATCGCATCATCTCGCTTTTTTCATCCAGCATCTGTTCAGCTCTGCGGTTATTCTCTTGCTCTATGCAATGCACGCCCCAGATATGCGTGCTTCCTCTGCTGCTATGGAAGAGGCAAGGAGTGCACTGGCCGCACTTGAATCATGGGAAGGGCAATGGCCAGGTGCAAGAAAATGCAAAGAGTTGCTTGCTGAGCTCGCAGAGACAGCGACACAAGCTATTTCACAATTGACAAGGCAGTCTTCGTCCCCTGCTGTTGTTCCGTCGAGCAGCGCTGTACCTACATCATCAACTTCCAAACTCTCACCACGACGGCGTTCAGTCACCATTGTGACCAATGGACCTGGTTCAACAGGACCTGGACGCATGGCGAAAGGGCGCAGTAACAGAAGGAATCAATCTCGGGACACCAGTACCTCCTCACGCCGCATGGCCGCCGTATCTCCTTACCGTGTTGACTGTAAGTTGTCTTCCCTCTTCTTTGACACTGCCTTTTCACGTACACCGTCGCAGCCGGTAGCAGAGCAAGATCGACTTCACGCAGACGCCCCGATGATGATGCAGATCGTACAGGACGCTCGTATTATCAAACTTTTGTTGGTTCTGCCTCCGGCGCCGGTGCGAGTCCTCACAGTTCTCCGTCATCCGCGAATTTGCCGTCCCCTTCCATGTCCGTTATTGAACAAGCGGTTGAAGCAGCTAGTCCAAGTCCATCACAAGCCCCTCTATTCAAGTATTCATCAGCAACTGTCGCGGCACAGCCATCCCCGCCGCGATTTGAGTCATATGAATTTGGACTTCAGTCCAGCCCATTGGTGCAATCCAATTCGAGCCCATGGAGTGGGAACGAGGATCAGCTCTCGGCGCCGCTTGACATGTTGGCTGGAGATTCGTCGCTATACCCCAATACGTATGGCTACCCATCGTCGCTGGATCACCCTACATATGATGCTGGCGATTTGACCATGGGTGGACTGACCATTACAACACCCTCGTCTACGAACTTTTCCGCGACAGGTCTTCCATTCCGTGGGCTCGAGTATATCAGAAATTTCAATTCAGGTGGGTATTCCGCCAATGATCAAGATTCTCTCTGGCACAGTTATGATCCAGGCGCATTTGGGTTTGACCCAGATCTCCCTTTCACCTTAGGTGACAATCCTCTCGACTTGACGCACAATAATCAATGATAAGCGTTTTCTGTTTTCGTTACATCTAATTTTCTTGTACTAACGGACTCCTCAATACACACGCTGTACAGTATTCACTTTACTTGTAACTATCTGATGTGTACGATTACTCTACATTCGCTTCGGCGCCAAATTATAGCATATAATAGATAGTTATGCATCATGTCTCATGCTATGTATCCGTAAGGTAATGCCAACCATGGGAAATAAATGTTCCCCGGATCCCGGTCACCTGGTCCTGGCCCACTGAAGTATTAGAAATGTATTCCTATATGATACGTGATTTCTCACTCTGCCTTCCTCATGGCTCCCCATCCCGTCACCGAATATACTTCTGAGGCATCCTGGGCTATGGTATGTTGTTGTTTCTGGGTTGCTCTTACAGGAAATACCGACTCCGAGCCAGATCGAGGACAAGTTCTCGCCATACGCGAAGGACACCCTAGCCAAACTGATCACATTCCTTGAGGCGAGCTCATGATACACTTGCGTGAGATCACGATGAACTCACGGTGAATTGCAGGAGGAAATTCTTCCAGCCTCTAAGCTGGTTCATGCCCAACTGCCTGCTGATCCTGTCCAACGGTGGAAGACTGTCATTCCAGCTATTTCAGAACTTAAGGAGAAGGCGAAGAAACTCGGGCTTTGGAATCTCTTCCTTAGCAAAGCTCACTACCCAGAATATGGTGTTCCACTCACTAACTTGGAGGTAGGACACTCTGGCTCAAGTTTTGCGCGTCTGTCTTCCTGACTGCGGGCAGTATGCAGTAATGGCAGAGATTCTCGGACGCGGCCCCCACTTTGCCTCGGAAGTCGTCAACTGTTCAGCTCCCGACACTGGCAATATGGGTGGGTGTGAAGGTTTCTCCATGTCTTGCATAAGTCAATCTGACGGTATGCTCAGAGGTGCTCGCAAGGTACGGCTCTCCAGAGCAACAGAAGAAATGGCTAATTCCACTCCTCAACGGTGAGATCCGCTCAGCCTTTGCGATGACGGAAAAGAACGGTACGACAATAGATAACAATTGTCCCATTATAATTCTCACTGACGTACATCACCCTCTCAGTCGCATCTTCCGATGCTACGAACATTCGAACCTCTATCAGGAGGGAAGGCAATGAGATCGTGATCAATGGCCATAAATGGTCAACCTCTATCCTACAGATGGGCTCAAAGCTCGATTGCTGATGTGTTGCACTCTCTAGGTGGATCAGTGGTGCCGGAGATCCACGGACCAAGATCCATATCCTCATGGGCAAGAGCGACCCGGGAAACAAGAGCACTTACAAACAGCAGAGTGTCGTGATTGTACCTGCTGATACTCCAGGCGAGAAAGTTATCCGACCTATGCAAGTCTTTGGTTATGACGACGCACCCGAAGGCCACTGTGAGGTCGTTTACGACAATGTTCGCGTTCCACTTGAAAACCTGGTATTGGGTTGGGGGCGAGGTTTCGAAATCATTCAAGGGCGTCTTGGGTACGTCAGACCATGACCACAGTTCATTTAATCAACAGCGACTGACGTCTCCTCCAGACCGGGGCGGATACATCATTGCATGCGATCCATTGGTGCGGCACAGGCAGCCCTCGACCTCATGCTTGAACGAGTGACTGATCCTGGACGCAAGACCTTTGGAAAGTATCTTTACGAACATGGTATGCACTCATCTACATTGTCAAAGTCAAGTTGAAACCACCGTGAAATCCAGGTTCCGTCGTTCAGGACATCGCAAAGTCGCGGGCAGAAATCGAGTCTGCACGTCTCTTGGTCCTCAGCGCTGCTATTCAGGTCTGTCAATCGTTTTGCATCAAGGCAGCGGTACTTTGTTTGCCTAATAAACATCAAAGATTGACACATACAAGGCCAAGGGCGCTCTGAAGGAAATTGGCATTGCCAAAGTTTGTGCATACTATATATCTACGAAAACTATGTTCTGATTATGATTGTCTAGTTTGTTGTCCCTTCTATGGCTTTGACTGTCGTGGATCGGGCGATTCAATCATTTGGTGCTGAAGGAGTGTCACAAGACCCAGGGCTTGCCCAGAGATGGGCAGGGTTACGGACTCTTCGTATTGCGGATGTATGTGTATATTTTCTTCCAACGCCCTCGAGCAACGCTTATATGAATATCTATCTAACAGGGGCCAGATGCTGTTCGTACACATGAGACCGTTCTAATTGGCGTTGCTTGCTTACCAGTCCCATAGGTTCATATTCAACAGGTGGGACAGAGGGAGCTCAGGCGTGCACCACGACTGGCACACAAGACAGCGGAGCGGAAGAAGAGAGAACAGATTTTGTTTGAGAAAGCTGGTATTAAGAGTCATCTGTAATGTGCTGCGTCTAAGACGACCACACGGTTGGTTGGTTGACATGTCATTCCCGAAATAATCGTGGAGAAGCTGTACGGAATGGAAGATATGTCCTTGTTTTCATGACGATTGTATTGTAAGATCTCGATGCGGACTACCATGGATTGGAAGGTGATGGAGGATGTTGCTGGGGCGATCGCCTTACTGCGGAGGCTCACAAGACTCTTGAGGGCTGACCCTTGTGGTGTTCTACCATAACTTTGTCAGTAGGAACGCGAAGGATGGGGCAGGGATACACACTAACCTGAAGGTTCGTTGGCTGATCGAAGTTCTCGAATTTCGAGATTCAAATTTTCTAATACTTCTTCTCCATCTTTAACCGCATCCTTCACAATATCTAATCCAGGAAGGTTCCCCTGGCCACTCAAACCATGCAGGGTTTGCTTGACCAACATTTCACGGCCCACATCGACACCACTCCGTTTCTGAAAGTAACCTTGCATTCCTAGAGCGTCACTCGCGGTTATTTGGTCCCACTCCGTCACTCTTGCCAGACCGCGTCGTGTTGCGATATTGTCTTTCATTTGTTTCAGACCATTTTTATGTGAGCCAAAGAGCTGTGGCGTGACTTTGGTAAAGGCATGATCAATGCGTTCGGAAAGATTGTCGAGCGTGATGAAAGTGTCGGCCTGGTGGTAAAGAGAAACTAATGCACGCAGTTTTTCATCTGGGAGCGGACGCTGCATCCTGCGTTTTTTGACCGCCAATGAGCCAGGCCGGACTACATTCACTGAAGCGGCACGCCGGCGTATGAGGTTCGATGGCGACATATGGAAGTACAAGGTCAAAAAAATCAAAATTAGTTTCAACAATATTATTAATCAGCTATTTGATACTATAAATAAAACTCTTCTCTATCAGTAGTTATGCTTACGAATACGCTCGTGTTGGACAACTAGGATGGCATCGCTGCTGTATTTTTGGGGTAAAAAACCCGCAGGGTTCCTCAACTGATGGCTGGGTCATGGTGAGCTGAGCAGCTCGCCCAAATGGAATCCCCAGCGTCAAGCTAATGTACTCAAATCCCAACTATCCGTCTTGCACAAACGGTTCGACGCGGTCAGCAGGTTGAAAATTTTGTTCGACTGCAGCCTGATCTGCGCGTTAATATGCGGGCGACGAGGCTCACAGACACAGACACAGACATAGACACAGGACACAGATCCTTTTCTCGGATCACCCCTTCGGAACACGGGTTCCGAGAACCGTGATCCATCTTCTCCCCATGCGATCTGAAATTATATTAATTTTCTAATTATGTAATAATCGTTTCTGGGTCGGACAAACTGCTTGAACGGCATCCATCCATAGATACCACTTTTACCTTGTGGACCCCTTCTACTTGAGCGAGGTCAGAGACCCAAGAGAGACTCTCAGACATGCTCGTTTCTTCAACGTTTCTTCAACAGTCGAAGGAGGCACAGCCTTTATCCGTAATTATGTAACGTTCAAACTAAATTAACTTCCGAGTAGGGAACTTATCTGATACCATAAATTCACATACGGACGTGGGGTATACCAAGTATACCTCTCCCCGCCACCTGTAAGTCATACACATGTACGGTCTCAAGAGGCTGCAAGAGCTGGTTCTTGGTGTAGAATCCGACCCAAAGCTCCTTCGATCCCAATTACAGGCCGCCGCGGTCCCAGTGACAGATGCTGACTGCCGGAATTGCTCGAATCCATGTGAAGAAGGTTAGGGGACTTTATCTGATAACGACCCTGGGGGCTCATCCCATATCTGGACTAAAAACACAGGCCACGACTCGTACCCTGGCCGCTTTACCATCGACACAGAGTCCCCGCTATTAGGTTCAATCAAGCCATACCGTCGTCAGGTACGTGTGCATGCGGCTGACACGTTTGTGTTCCCCTCGGTCCAAGCCTAACGTCCCCAACTGAAGGTTGTAATCTCGACTGGAAAGACTGATTGGGACAGGGAAGTGACAGAGACGAGAGGCAGTCTCGCTGCTCTGCTCACCGGTGCCAAAAACGTCGCCAACCTGCCCATTGCGGAACCCACACCGCCCGGTACTCCATCGTCGTCCAAAAGAGCTTCTCCTCCTCCTCCTGCCGGCGTCTTCCGCTTCACAGACTCGACGAAGATATCCATATTGAACGGCAGCCACAACACTATAGCGGACGATATCGACCAGGAAACGGTCCTCGTGTTACCGGACTTTACCTGTATCACGAACATCCCTCGAACGCGAGACGGGGCTCGCGGCCTGTGGGAGTGGGCCGTGGATCCGGCTGTTGAGCGTGGCAGTGCGTTCCTTGAAAAATCCCCATTCAAGACGTGGATCCTCCCATACTCATGCGTGATCCTGCTATGTCAGTCTCACTGCTTTTCTCCTGGTTGGTTTCGATGGGCTGATTTTCTCTGCTTAGGTTCACATAAGAAGAGGGATAATCGTTGTGCACTCACTGCTCCAAAGCTTGAACACGGTGACATCATTATCCCTCCATCATGCGATTGGGCGTCATTCTGATTGATTTGGCCCTCACAGCTTTCGTCCATTCATTACAGGAGAACGGGTGGGCGGCCGACACACAACTTGAATGCCACTGTCTCATGGGATCGCCGTTAGAAGACTTGCAAGGTACCCATGAAGAGAGGCAAGAAATCATCGCCAAGGAACTCAAGAATAGTGCTGAAGAGAAACGAGCCCTCATTCTCAAAACATCGCATATAGGAGGCCACAAGTTTGCTGGTAACACTATAGTACGTTCGTGTCTGCCCTCGCGCACGCGCGCTCGTACTCATGCTGCTTTAGATATATACTCCTCAAGGTTCCAGCGTGTGGTACGGTCGTGTGTCACCACACGAAGTAGAGTCTATCGTCGTCAATACCATTATACACGGGCTCGTGTTGGCGCCTCTCCTCCGAGGTGGTCTTGATATATCCCGACCAGGTTGTAAATCTCTTCATGATTGGTGACAGAGAGGTTAGATGCCAATTATTTATATATCATGTTCATTATTTATTTGAATCCGGTGGTTACGGGCTCTTCGATTAGAATAAAGTAGCGTATACTCGTCGTAGTACATGGGACACAGGGTACATACGGATATTAATTGTACGATTGCACGATGAAAAAGGCTGTAGATAAGTCCATGAGAAAGAAAAGAGAGAAGAAAAAAAAGTACAGAGATTTTGGGAAAACGCGAAGCAAGTCTGATAAATATGTCGTTACCCATGGAATAAAACTCTCTCCCCACCAAAAAAAATAAAATAAAACTCCCCAGATCGGTAATGAGAATGTCCCTCGTTTCTCTTCATTGTGGTCGGCTGCTTAGTGCAAACCCAAGAGCGCATATGCTCCCGCAACCACGACCCCGATCGCAAGATACCCAAACAGAGTAAAAATCATCACGACATGTCATCGTCAAGGGAGCTGAAGCCCAGCCCTTTTCTCCGGGCGTTCGCATATCGGCCGACCGGCTTTCCAATCTCGTCAAACTCGTCATCCGTAGTCGGCATTGTGACTTCCTCATCGTCGACCGCCGCTTCGCAATCTACCTTTTGCTTCAAATGGCTCGGAGGCACCATCACACTCTCGCCACCCGAGTAAGTGAATCCCCTAAAATTTGCCTGCACGCTGTTCGTCAACGGACTTCCCGAAAACTCGCGGCTTTTCTTCTTCGGTCTGATCTGTATACCCTGTGTACGGCCATTGGATCCATTAAGAGCAAACGTTCCGACCGGGCTCTTGACCCCCTCTCCTCTTTCGCATCCCAAGGGTCCGTTTGGCGTGTGTACAAGTCCAGAGTTACCAATGGACTGGGAGACCCATTTTTCTGATGGATCGTCCTCGTCAAGAACCATATCCGCGATGCCAACGTCGCGGATATCGGCTGATGTGAACTCTGGGTCAAAGTTGTTCGTGGACTCGTCCGATTCTACGACGGGCTTGAACGGTGGCGTCACCTGTTTGAGTGCGAGAGCTTTCCAGTCGATCGTCTTGAAAAATGAGTGTTCCTTGAGTTCTGCCGCGTCGCGGCTGGCCCCTAGACGATGATTCGGATTTCGATTGAGAAGCTATCATGTTAAAGTTTTAGGGATGATCTGCGCGAAACCAAACTTTTCGACTCACGCCCTTGACAAATTGTTTTCCGTCTTCGTTGATGACACCCTTTGGGAAACGAATCTTGCCAAAACAGATGTTTTTGTACATCTGCTGAGTATCTTCTGCATAGAACGGGCTCCACCCACAACACATCTCAAAGAGCAAAACGCCTAGAGACCAAAAATCGACTATTTTGGAATAGCCTTGTTCGGAGAGGAGTATCTCTGGGGCGAGATACTCTGTAGTACCGCAAAATGTGGTGGTTAGCTCATCGGACCGTAGATCGGCCTTGGAGAGGCCAAAATCGCAAAGAGCGACATGGCCTGTTGCGTCGAGAAGGATATTTTCAGGCTTGAGGTCACTGTTATGATTGTGAGCATGTGTGCTAGGGAGAAAACCAAGGACGAACCGGTAGACTATATCAAATTTGTGGAGATGCTCCAAGGCAAGGACAAGTTCTGCAATGTAGAATCTTGCGCGCTCCTCGGTGAATCGAGTCTCGCGTTGGAGATGCCAGAAGAGTTCGCCGCCGCTCTTAAAGTCTGTGACGAGGTAGAGGTCTGAGTCTGTTTGGAAGCTAAACTTGAGGCCGACGAGGAAAGGAGAGTCTAATGAACGCTGGAGAATCTTGCGTTCTCCTATTGTATGGGCGACTTCCTTTTTTGCAACAATCTCCTTTTTTGACAAGACCTTCATTGCATATATGCGCTTTGTGTCGCGCTTGCGGACCTGGAAAACCTTGCCAAAGGTGCCTCGGCCAATGAGTTTGAGAAACTCGAAATCCCGCGGGGTAAGGGCCCGTTTTGTCTAGGATGAGAAGGGGTGATGAATGATGGAAAGGAAACGTAAGTGCCGCTATAAGACAGACCTTGTACTGTTCGAACGTTATCTGGACCCGCATTTCGCCACTTACAACCTCGTTCTCGAAGGGTTTTAGCCTGGGGTAGCTAATTGTGGACGGAAATAGAATTTATAAAGGAAAATAAGCTTACTTGTACCATTGGTCGACGGTGTGATCATGAATTAGGACGGGCTTGACTTGGACTGTACCTAGAAAACCCTGGTCGTCGACAGAGCGGTCGTAGACGTTGAAAGTGATGAGGGATTCTTCAGAGGTGACGTCGCTTTATTTGAGATGAGAAGAAGGGCGAGTTGAGTCAAAAAGTGATTGACTTACAAGGAGACCTCGTGTTTCCAGACAGGGTTATGGGGGGACAGACGACCAAAGAGGCCGTTTGCTAAGCTTGGAACGGATTTTATGGAAGAGGTAGAGGAGGAGGTAGAGGAGGCATTGCTGAGGTTGCGCTCTCGAGCGGCAGCCCTGCTGCCTATTGCACCGAGGGCAGATATGGCGTTTGAAGAAGAGGTGCGAGAGAGATTTGTCGCGGTGCCCTTGACCTCCTTGTCGGACTCTGAGGTCGGGTCTCTTGAGACGAATTCGTTTTTCTCAAACTGGGCAACGACGTAGGGGCGTGCAGAGGAGGCGCGAACGGTGAGGCCACGAGCCTGGATTAATTTTACATGAATCTGGCCCTTTGAAGAGGGGGTAGTGGGTGCAGGAGAGGGTTTGTGGATACGAGGAGTAGGGGGTTGTTGCATGTTGAAGACGGGTGCATGAAGGGAGAGTTGAGTTGTTGGCTGAGCAGGAAAGCCAAGCGTGGGCGTGCCAAGGGGCGTGATGTCGGCGTTGGCCGAGGAGGATGGTGAAGGAGAATGCGAGTTGAGGAGAGGATGAGAGAGGAGAAGAGGATGAGAGAGGGAGTTGCTAGAGAAAGCGTTTGGAGTATTCAGGAATTCATTATCAACCCTGCTCGTCTTTCCAGTGTCCATTGGCCAAAGTTTTATAATAAGCGAGATGAACGTTGCTGTCAAAGCTGGACGACGGGTGCTATCCATAATTGCCGTAGTCGTTGTCGTAGTCGTTGTCGTTGTCGTCCTCGTCTTCGTCCTCATCCTCGTCCTAGTCGTCCTCATCTTGACCTTTCTCTTAATCTCTTTTCTTTTTATCCCTTATCTCACGTTCCAACAGAAATTTCAATGCCCCTGTCATGACTAATTTGAGCGACTTTCGCCCATTCCCTCCCTCTCAATTTCTTTTTCCAGCCACTCCTTGCCCCATTTCATCCCCTTCAAGCTGCTTCCCACTACTGCTCCAAGCATAATCGTCCGTCCCGTCCTCTTCCATCCTAATCTATCTGCCGTTCTATCAGTATATATAATCCTCAACAACCATTCTTCCATCTACGTACACACGCCCGAGAACACTCCGGCCACACCAACTCCCGCACAAACCTCCCCAAATTCACCCCACCCCATCCGCGTCACTCCCTCCTCAATCCCCACCCACCCCGCCGCAACTGTCATCAGCTTGCCCGCGTCCACCGCTGCCCCTTTCAGTCCTCCATAAATCACCTTGTAGTTTTTCGTCTTGTTGTAAAAATACCATCCTTGCACCGTCGTCGGTGTCCGGTGTGCATTTTCCGCAAGGAACCGCAGCGACGCGTTCCGTGACCCTCGCACCAACCCTATCATAGTTCCTACCACCAACGCCGCCCCCGGCACAACAAGAAATCGCGCCGGAATCTTGACACGAATAGCCTCGTCGCTCATACGGTTATTGTCGTTGCGCGCTTGTCAACTTAAATCATCATGTGACTCGCTCGCGCTTCCGAACCTTGCGGGTCCCGAAATAAACAACTCGTCGTTCCATTCCAACAGCCGCAACGATGCAATTTTTCAGTCCCCCCAACGGCGAAATCTGCGCTTATCGAGATACCCCCACAGCCTCTCTCTGAATATATATATGTAACCCCCGGACAATCGGGCTTCTTTGATGTACATCCAACACATGACTCCTAACAAGAAA
>JAGDQM010008426.1:43557-104940 GCA_017580835.1 Termitomyces bulborhizus
TCCATGGCATACGTCCCAACAACTCCTTCTTCCCCTGCCCGTCTCCTCCCCTCTTCGTCTTCCATCCAACTCCGACTCTTCCCAACAACAACAGCTGTCTCGTAAGGACTCAGCAGTGGCCGCTCAAACGCGTACCCCCAATCTATTGAAAGACGTGGACACGACGTTTGAATAAACGTCGATATGTGCGGATTGAACAGCGCTAGCTTTGCCGGCGAAACCTCAGATAATAAGATCTGAACATTCGCAATCCGAGTTTTTGATTCTTGTAGTTGATTTGTTATCGCCTGCAACAATCCATCAACTACAATCTCATCATTATCTCTACACAACTCACCTGGAGCTGTTTCAAGTTCCCTTGCCGCCCAAGCGTGCCGAGTATCACTCCCCATACAGCCGGTCCATCACCAGAGTCATCCGAAAAAGCAGCGATGCTCCTACGCGCTGTTTGCACCGCATCATCACGAACTCTCTGCATCTCCCGATGATCATATCTCTCTCGCGTCAGCTTTTTCGAATAAGGATCATACCGAAACGCAGGGACTCTGGGGTTGGCAATCATGATAGACTCTAGGTGGAAACGTCCATCCCCAAGATATCTAGTATCATCGTATGTTTTTTAAAGTTGCGCTCAAGGGGTAAAACAACGTACATCAGTGCATCCACGTCGTTTAGGCGCGGCGCCGTGCATCCGAGGATCTCGCCCGGTGAAAGAGGTTTCGATCGCGGGATAGTGGCTTCGTACTTGCCCGACCAAAGCTTCTTTGGCTGCTCAATGGCGTTACCATTGCAAGAAGAAGAAGAAGTTTCAAGAACACCAGAAGTTTGTTGTGTGACGAAGGATTCGCCCGTCAGGTCTTCCTTCAGACGCTGAAGCGCAGCCACGAATTGTATCGTCGAAACTAGCGCGAGCCGCGTTGGCTCATATGACACTGACGACTCTGTTTTGTTGTTCGAGTCATCTGGCGAATCAGACGGGCCTTCTATTCGAAGATGCAATGTACTTCCTATCTTTGTCCCCGCTGGAATCAAACGATCAGTCTCCTCAGAGCTCAAGAGATTTTCGTGGAATTGTTGGCGATCACTGGGAAAATTCAGTCGGACGGTTTGAGCGAGGTGTGTGGAATCTATGGCGATCTCGACAAAGACATAGAGTGTCTTGATAGAGGTTTGGTCCATTGGTACTGTTATGGTCTTTTTGTTCAGTTGGAAGGTGTCAGAGGAGAAACCATGCATACTTAGACAACTGTGCCCATAGTGCACTAACATGTCGCATCCCAATGCAACGGCAGTGTAATCGTCGATACAACATGCGCCGTACGTAACATCACCCATAATCACTGTCAACGCATTCGTGAATCTATCAAAATACTCCCGAGTTAAGATGTGATAATACACGAACGTGGTCTCCATACCTCTCGATTATATCTGCGATAGTGCATGCGAACATCTGCAACCCCTCAGGCATCTGCAACGCTACCATACTCGCGCCATTCTTCCGAATATGGTGTATAGTCTTGTGGATTTCGAACGAATAGTTCGACGGTAACCGCGCAATAGCAGCATTCAGCTGTTCATCTTCGAGAATGTCCTGCGGGATCTGGTGGCTGATGACGGCAGAGACGCCAGGCCTGGAAGGCGTAGCGTTCTTGCTGCCAACGAAACGTTTCCGAGGTTTCATAGTCCTAGGTTTATGTGTCGTAGAAGCCTCGGCCATAGATCGAGAATTTCGAAGGGAGAGAGATAGAGGAGAAGAGAGGTTTTGCTTTGTCCGATGTCCGGGCCGGGCCTCGTGACGTTACCCGTCAATCCTCATTGCACGTCGCGTCATCTCTTTGCTTCTGGTCGTCTCCCTCCAAGCTAAGGTTTACATGCTCTGACCCTCCCATTTTTCAATCAAATTACGTATACACCTCTTTACTCTCGGAAAGCATTGAATACTACATACAATGCTCAAGAATGGCAATGAAGCAACGGCCTTTGGCCGCTGTGCCATGCGGGATACCTGCGGCAGAAAAGGATTCTTTGGCAAGCCCTTGCCTTGCCCATACGACGGTTCACCAGTCAAAGTATGCAATAAAACCAATATTCCGTTGAATCGTTTCTCATCATGTCGTTCTAGCCTGATGACAGCGCTCGTGCGCTGCTCGTACAGACCTGCGGATCCGAATTCGCCCAAGGCCCCGTGTGCTGCACAAAAGACCAAGTCGAAACGCTGCGAGACAATTTCAACCAAGTCGAGCCTCTCATTTCGGCATGTCCAGCCTGCCGGAACAACTTCCGGTCCTTTTTCTGCTCATTCACCTGTTCTCCCGAGCAAGGCTCCTTCGTCAATATCACTTCCACGCAGCAAACGGATATCGGACAAGTTGCCGTCAAGTCAGTCGATTTCCACGTTGAAGACCAGTTCGGAGAGGGGTTCTTTGATAGTTGTAAGGATGTCCAGGTTGGGACGACTAATGGTTACGCCATGGAGCTGATTGGAGGGGGCGCGTCGAATTATCGTGAATTCTTCAAGTTTTTGGGAGATGAGAAACCAATTGGTAGTCCTTTCCAAATCGACTTTCCGGCGACCGCTCCTCCGGAGCTCACACCCCTGAACATTGCACCACGAGGATGCGCTGACAACGACCTGGCGAGTCGTTGCACATGTGTTGATTGTCCCTCGATATGCCCTTCCTTGCCACCCGTTGCAGCACCGAACGAAGGTCCCACCTGTCATGTTGGTGCATTATCTTGCCTCACTTTTGTGCTTCTTGTTGGATATGCATTGGCGGTACTCGGTTTCCTCTCTGGATACTTCATCTCGACTTCTATCCGTAAACGTCGGGAGAGATCATATGAACGTGTTGCATTGTCAGAGGACGCAGCATCACCCAGATTACATACTCGCGGACTCGTAGGTCAAAGCTCTCTGGCACAATATCTGGATGACGATTCGCTGGGAACACAGTCCGAGTCACGAAACCTCGGTCGAGGAGCAACTCTGTTAGACGCTGATGAAACCCTTCAACCTCGCCAATACCCCCTAAATACCTTCCTACGTCATGGCTTCTATAGACTAGGCCTATTTGCCGCAACATCACCGTGGCTTACGTTTTCTGTGGTCTTTCTCCTCGTTGGACTCCTCAATATCGGATGGCAGAATTTCGAGATCGAAACAGACCCAGTGCGGTTATGGGTTGCACCGACTTCCGAGAGCAAGCTACAGAAGGAGTTTTTCGACGAGAATTTCGGGCCCTTTTATCGCACGGAACAGATCTTTGTGACTTCTGCACCAATATTCGATAATCAAGCGAACAACTTTTCACTTGCAGCAATCAACACGCCTGTGTTGTCCTGGGATCGTCTCAAATATTGGTTCAAAGTGGAAGAAGATATACGTCGTCTGCGCTCACCGAGTGGTTACCGTCTCACGGACGTTTGCTTCAAACCCGCCGGCCCTCGAGGCGCGTGCGTTGTGCAATCCATCGCTGCGTGGTTCGGGAATGAGCTTGACTATTATGACGAAGATACATGGGCGAAGCATCTAGACGAATGTGCGCGATCGCCAGTGGAATGTCTCCCAGATTTCCAGCAGCCTCTTGCTCCTCATTTCGTCCTGGGAGGTGTTCCGAACGACGAAAACGGACGTCAAATATATGTTGACGCTGAAGCATTCGTCGTAACATACGTGGTTTCCGATTCTTTGGATACCGAGATTCGGGCGAAAGCTATGGAGTGGGAGCAGACTCTTCGCACGTATCTTGCAGATCTGAGCGAACGGTCCGGCGATGAAGCGGGCTTGCATGTTGCTTTTTCGACAGGTGTATCGCTCGAGGAGGAAATCAACAAGAGTACGAACACTGATGTCAAAATTGTCGTCTTGTCTTACTTGGCCATGTTCCTCTACGTTTCGTTGACCCTAGGAGCCGGTACCGTTGTTCGCGAAGAACAGGGTGTCTGTGCCTCTCTTGCCATTTGGGTGCGCAACTTTCCTGGGCTGTTCAAGCGCTCTAGCGTGACCACCTCATCATCCGTGTCCGTGGATTCTGCGACAGTGCCCCACATCTTCCCTCGTCTTCCTCGTAGTCTTTTCACGGGGTCAAAGTTTGCGCTCGGCCTCTTCGGCATTGCTCTCGTTATCCTCTCCGTCTCCTCATCTGTCGGATTCTTCTCTTTGATGAGAGTTAAAGTAACTTTGATTATTGCGGAAGTCATTCCGTTCTTGGTTCTTGCAGTGGGTGTTGACAATGTTTTTATACTCGTCCACGAACTAGACCGCCAGAACTTCCTCCATGGACCAAACGCGGTTTCTCCTTCCCAGGGAGGAAGCACTCCGATGTCGCCGACTCTTTCGTACCGTTCTCCGTACGCGTCGTCTGTCCGTGAAGACGTAGACACGGTATCCATGCCACAGTACTTGCCCGCCGAGGAACGCGTAGCCCGTACCCTGGCCAGGATGGGTCCGTCCATTCTCTTAAGCACGATCACGGAAACCGTTGCCTTTTCCCTCGGTGCTCTTGTTCCCATGCCGGCTGTGCGGAATTTTGCGCTCTATGCAGCGGGAAGTGTGCTTTTGAACGCCGTTTTACAAGTGACGGTCTTTGTCAGTGCTCTGCTTTTGGACTTGAGGAGGTTTGAGTCGAGCCGCGTTGATTGCTTCCCGTGCGTTAGACTCCCGTCGCGGATTGCGCTTATGGAAGGACCGGTGACTGGGAGTGGGTTGGGTAGAATCGGGCGCTTCATCCGTCGTTACTATGCGCCGTTCTTGTTGAAACCTCTTACAAAAGGAGTTGTTACGATCACATTTATGGGTATCTTTGTTGCCTCTGTAATTTCGATTCAACATATTGAACTTGGTCTCGGTGAGTCTTTACTCCCTTTTTGATTCGGATTTTGACAATTTGTTTTTAGATCAAAGGCTGGCACTGCCTTCCGATTCGTATCTCGTTGATTATTTTGACAACGTCGACGCGTACCTCGACGTTGGACCACCCGTCTACTTTGTGTCTAGAGATGTCGACGTCACCCAACGGTCCGGCCAGCAAGCTCTCTGTGCAAGATTCACGACCTGCCAGGAATTCTCCGTTGCCAATACTTTAGAGGCAGAGCGCAAGCGTCCCGAAGCCTCCTTTATATCTGAGCCCAGTGCTTCCTGGATCGACGATTTCCTTGGCTGGCTTGATCCCGGGAAGGAAGAATGCTGTCGTGTGCGCAAGGCGAACCCCGACGTCTTCTGTGGTCCGCGCGATAATTCACGGCTCTGCCGGCCCTGTTACTTGAACAAGACGCCTGCTTGGAACATCACGATGGAGGGCCTGCCTGAACACCAAGAGTTCATGCGATATGTGAGGCAGTGGCTCATTTCGCCGACGACGGAGGAGTGCCCGCTCGCAGGCAAGGCTTCGTTTGGCGCTGCTCTCTCGATATCTGAGGACGGGGAGACCGTGCAGGCGTCTCATTTCCGGACGTTCCATGCGCCACTGAAGTCGCAGGCAGATTTTGTCAACGCGTTCGCAGCGGCGCACCGTGTGGCAGACGATATTTCCAGGCGCACAGGCGTGGATGTGTTCCCGTATTCTTTGTTCTACGTGTTCTTTGATCAGTATGCGCACATTATCGGGATTACGCAGGAGGTGCTCGGGCTTGGGCTCGCAGCCGTGCTCGTGGTGACAGCGTTGCTCCTCGGTAGCTGGCGCAGCGGCTCAATCGTTACTGGAGTCGTCGGGCTGACTGTCATTTCTGTGATGGGTGTGATGCCGCTATGGGGTATCAGCTTGAACGCGATCAGCCTGGTCAATCTGGTTATCTCGCTGGGGATCGCGGTTGAGTTTTGTGCACATGTGGCGAGGGCGTTTATGAGCGCGGGATCGGGGCTGCCGGTCGATCATCCGGCGGGCCAGAAGGAACGTGATGAACGGATGTGGACTGCGTTGGTTGATGTTGGGCCGTCGGTGAGTTTAGTTTCGTTCGATTTTGTTTATTGCTCAAGTTGGGGGGGTTTATAGGTTTTGTCGGGGATCACTTTTACGAAGCTTATTGGCATGTCTGTACTTGCGTTGACTCGTTCCAGGCTATTGGAGGTATGCCTTTTTTCAATGTCATGTGTAAGAGCTAACTATTTGCCCAAGATTTACTACTTTCGGATGTGGCTTACACTTATCGTTTCCGGAGCTCTTCATGGACTTGTTTTGTTGCCTGTGATTTTGAGTACTGCTGGTGGTTCAGGATTTCCTCAACAAGAGGCAGATGAAGAGTGGATGTCGACTGCTATTAGACATGATGATGAATACGCGTAAGCTCATTCAATCTCTATACCTTGTAATCGAACTGAAATTGCTTGCTAGACCGTTCCTTGCTGACGTCGATTCACTGGCGAGTGACTGAACTATATATACCATCTTTTGTATACCTCTCGCAATGCCAATTTTTTATTTTTATATATTTTTACGCAACAAGAAAGAAAAGAAAATGGTACATTGTCCGCAAAAGGTATTTTTTACTGAACACACAACAAGGAATCTCACAGCGCTTTTGGAGAACGGGATCGACTATCCCTGATATCATCACGACTATTGCTCCTCCTTCCACGACTAAAGCTCCTTGACCTGCTTTTACTGCGGCTGTATCGAGAGTAGGACGAATAGGACATGGACCTGGAGCGGGAGCGGGAGAAAGAACGTGTGCGGGAACGGCTGGAACGGACAGAATAGCTGCGGGACCTGGACCTGCGACCACGGCCGTATCCGCCCCGGGAATAGCTAGGGGAGCGACGTCGTTGGCCGAGAGCGCCGCCTGAACGACGGGGCGGTGAACGGGAGCGGGAACGGCTTGGGGAGGGGCGACCGCGGTAGGGAGCACGTGGAGGGGGACCACGGCGTCCGTATGGGGGGCGATCACGGTCACGGTCGCGGGGAGGTGGGAGGTAGTCGCCACGTCTGCGATATGGAGGGGACCGGGAACGAGAGCGAGAGCGGGATGGGGTGCGAGGGCCACGGCCTGGACGACGAGGAGGGGGACCACGAGGACGTGTTGGCGGCGGCGGCGGCGGCGTTGATGAACGAGAGCGGACTGGGAGAGTCGAAAGCTCGAGCTTGAGAGTTGCGCCGTCGAGTTGGCCGCCGTCCATGTGCGTCAATGCTTTGTGCGCCGACGGAGGGTCTGCGAATTCAAGAGCTGCTTTGCCGCGATTTTGGCCAGCTACTACGGTGAAAACGAGCTTGAGGACGGGGAAGACGACGAGGACTTACATTTTGCGTAGACTGGTAGGTCGATTTTTGTAATGGGGCCATAGAAGGAAAATATGGATCTGAGGTGGGACTCTGCGACGTTGCGGGTGAGATTAGTGATGATGACGACTTTGGCGTCGGACAAAGGGCTTTGGTCGATGTCCATGTCGACGTCGGCAGACGGGCGTGGCGGCGACGACGACGGCGCTCTTGCCGACATGGTAGATTCTCAACTTGTCACACACGTCACATGTCACCGCAAAAATAGTCAAATTTATTAGATTTCTACTCTGCTGTAACGTATTTATCACGGATATCCTTCCATTGTTTCTACAGTAAATCAGACAATGCTCGCAGAAAATAAGAATAGTGCAACCCACCCCCTTGTTCCACGAGTCGTAAAACTTGGTAACACTCATGTCAAATCCGATGCCAAAGGCAAATGCTCCAGCAAAGACGCTCGTCACAAAGACGCCTGCAAAACTCAGTATCCCAACCACAGACGCAAAGCGAATCAACGCACTGTTTCGCTTAAAGATGGTGTTGTACAGCGTGGTAGTGAACTGCAGACGAGTCAGTCAAACACGCAGGAGAGAGCGAAGCACATACGGCCATTATTTTGTGGGTTGGAAGAGAGAGAGAAAGAGAGAGGCCCGCCCGACAGATTCCGGAAATCGGAGTTTGAAGGGACATTTTGAGGGCCAACCACGATGTTGCTCGCCCGCGCCCGCCGTTTGGGCGTCGTCTCCAGGCATGCTCGAACTGTGGCCAATGGGCCTGCTAATACTGCCCTTCAAGGCATCATCGCAGGCTTGGCAGGTGCCCAACCACCATTATCCACGGCTCCAGACCTATCCACACCACCCGTCGGCACCCAACATCCGCCCCCAAAAGCTTCCGGCCGGTCAGAAAACGCTCTCGACAAGAATATCTTACAAAAATATGTCATCAAGATCCCGCGTTATAGCCTTTACTGCCAGTCGACGCGCAACAACACTATAACAACCCTCATGTCACACGACTTTCATCCCCTTGCCTCCTTCTCTGGCGGTATATGTAATTTCAAAAAGGTCAACCGGTCTGGCTATGAGGCCGGGTACCAGTGCGCTGTGCAAATGTTCCGCGCCATGGAAAAGTTGTTGAAGGAGAATTTCTTTGAGGTCGATTTGTATTTCAAGGGTTTTGGTCAGGGCAGGGATGCGATGCACAAAGCACTCTTAACATCCGAGGGGGATAGAGTCCGTCCGGTAATAAAAACTATCACCGACAGGACGCCCATAAAGATTGGAGGCACACGGTCAAAGAAGGCACGTCGCTTGTAGAGGGAAGGGGAGAGAAGAAAACATTGTCTACAATTTTGCAACACAGAGTAGAGAGATCCAACAAGTATATTACACATTTCCCATCCATCCAGAGTCTAATCATCATTGTTTGAAATGTTTATCGTTTGCAAATGCTTGATATGCTGGTCGGCCAAGCGAATTCAAGGCGACACGTTTGTCAGTATTGATGTCGTCAATCAAGGCCTCTTCAGCCACTTCAGTATCAAATAACAAATCAACCAGGCGCAACGCACCGCTAGAGGGATAATCCAGCTCTGGTCGAATATAGCCCAACACGACTGCACGCAATTCAAGGCCATAAAAGTCGGACTGGAAATCGTGCATAATGTGGATTTCCTGAACCCAACAATCAACCAGGGAAAAATAAAAAATAGACCAATAATCATACCGCACTGAGGCGTTTATTATTGTAAAATGGATTCGATCCAAGGCTCATGACCATGGGCAAGACGGCAGTGTCCTCTGGTCGTAGCGTAGTCTTTACATCATTGGATATTATCTGAGCATATCCGTAGTAAACACCAGGTTGTGCTACAGAGCTCATATGTGTGATTGAGTCATCAGGAAGGTTTGCTGGGAGAGAATGGGCATCTGAGCGAGAAGAAGAACGTAAATGAGCGCAGACCGGTAGGACAGCCTAGATCTTTTCCTCCGCGTCCAAAGCCGTGCTTGACGGCGCCCTGGAGGAGGATGGGGAACGGTGGCCCTGGACGGTCTGGGCCGACGATGGGAGGACGTGAGGCGCGGAACTGTGCAGGGATGGCGGAGGACATGGTTGATGCTGATCAAAAGCAGGGTTATGTATCAACCACCATCAACGGAGACCACGACGACGACGACAGCAACGACGACGACGGCAACGACGACGACACCGGCTCTGTACAATCCGTACATCGCAGCGCACACTCACTATACAGCTCACTATGCGACTGCGACTGCGAATCTGTCGCACTACTTCCCGCCGTTCCCGCATGTGCAAGCGCCTCAGCCGTCTCCCGTGGCAGAGGCGCCTCAGCCGCCAGATCTGACAAGTATAACTCCCTCAGTCGCAAGCCGTGCCCTCCACCGCCTCATCTCTGCAGAGCTCCGCGCCGCAGGCTTCAATGCCGCACAAAAAGACGCCTTACGCCACATCCAAGTCGACGTCGTCGCTTGTTCGTCGTCCCCTTTTATTCTTCATTTCATACTCATTCTCTTCTCCAGTCCTCGAACAGCTCTTTTCACGCGCACACGAATACGCTAATCTAGCTAACCGCGCAGGAATAATCGCGACAGACGTCTTACTCGCATGCAACGAATTGGGTATCGGCCCCGACGTCTTGCGCACCGCCGCTCTCGAGACACGTAAACGAAAGAAACACGGTAATGTCGTATGTTCTCCTCTGACCCATTCAACTAACCGTCGCAGACAAGCACGTCAGCGTTCCCCCACTGCTCCCCGCACCCCCTCGTTCATCATCGCCCGATCTCCTTCCCTCAGACGACGAGGGCGCTCCACCAACCGTACCACTCTCTCTCCGTCTCCTACCTTCTTACTTTCCCTCTCTCCCACCCAAGCACACTTACCTCCGCACACCTGTATATTTCTTCCTTCTTTTATATCGAACCAACTTCTGACATCACACCCGTTCAGGCATCACCGCCCAAAAAGGCTGCACTCCCCTCTCTCGAAAAGAAACTCAAAACAGCAGCACTTGTACAAGAATCCCTCCGCAATCTCCTCGTCGCGACAGAGGACAGCACTAACCAGGAAGAAAGTGAACTCTTGGGCCATATCGTCAACTGGGAATCGAGTGCCCATCCACGTAAACGATGGAAACATTCAAACAGATAATATAGTGTACAATAGACTACCTTGTTCTATTCAGAATTTAAATTTGTGGGTTCTACACCACTTTCTGCCTTATGTGCAACTCCTCTACCTCTGCCTCTACCTCTCCCCCGCCCCCTGCCCCTGCCCCTGCCCCTTCCCCTTCCCCTTCCCCTTCCCCTTCCCCTGCCTCCCGGTGTCTTGACTCTCCCGACAAACTCATCTTCGTCATCAAAATTGTGGTCGTCGCTCCCAGGAGACGCCACCACTTTCCTTGCACGCAAAGAGCGTCTTTGTGGGCTAGTCGTCGAGCCGTGCATTTTGGCATCGGCGGGAGCAGCGGGATTGGAAACTGCTTCGGCTGGAGATTCAACAACGGGTGGTGGTATCGACTTTGCAGGTACGCGAAGACGGAGTATCAGGCGTGGATTAGCGTGCTCAGCACTTGGTTCCGAAGGAACCGCAGACGCAGATAATACGTTTTCATCGTTTGCGTAATCAGGAGAAGTATCAGCTAAAGACGCCGTCGCCATCGCCGCTTTTTTCCTGGGTCGTCCGACTTTCTTGCGTGGAATTTGTGGCGTATCATCAAGCGTAGAAGCATTCGTCTTCCTTCTCTTTCTGGCTGGTGCATCGACCTCGACATCTTCGCTCGCCTCGTCCAATGCGCGCTTTTCACCCGTGGAAGCTTCCGCAGGAGCGTCGTCTACATCTTGAGGGACCATCGTTTGTCCGTCCTGATCAGCAGATGTGCCTGCTGCGGACGTATCATCCTTCGTTTTGCCTTTACCCTTGCCAAGTGGTCTGGGCTTGGGTCTCGGACGCACTGATGATACCAAAGTCACGGTCTCTTGGGCCCCGGTACCGGAGAGTACGATTTTCTGTCGAGGACGGCCTCTAGGCTTTGGAGCGGGCGGTTGAGTCTCTGAGACGGAGGTCGAAGAACCCACAACTGCTGCTGCCGCTGCCTGTTGTTGCTCCTGCAAGCGCTTCAACTTCTCCCAACGGGTTCGACACTACCGAACAATGGATAAGCCTCACGAATCCGGATACGATACATCACATCTCTTACCTGCTGACCCGTCGTCCCATTTCCAACTTTGGCACTGACCTCTTTCCACCGGTTCCCAATCTCACCAACAGCCCTGCCCAAAGCCAGATCGTCTTCCTCCGTCCACACTGCACCCGCACTGGCAAGGTTGAGAGACTCAGTCCAACGCTCCCGACATTGTTCATTCGTACGGCCAGGCATACAGACCGCCACGTCCACCCAGGAATTTCCATACGCTGCCACGGCCTCCTTGAGGCGCGCAAATTCCTCCTCGGTCCATCCCCCGCGTTTGCGAGACGGGTCTATGACACGGCTGTATCGCACTTGGCATTGGGAGGCGGTGGCATCTTCGGAGACGTAGCGCGCAACTGGTGAGGTGAGAAGGGGGGATTTTTTGAGTACGGGAGTATACGTAGCATTTGTAGAGAAAAGACAATACCGATATTCCAATTGCATGTGCCGTAAAGTTTGACGGCGTCAGCGAGCCTCTTGTCGGCATCGGCATTCCATACGTGTCGTTGGCGTTGAACACCGTGACGCATGCAATCGATCGGGGTACGGTTTGTCTTGAGAGGAAGCTCAGTTGGCAAGATAGGAAGATTGTGAGACGACTTACGCCAAGATCATTGGCGACCTGAACCCAATTGACCTTGCCTTCGTTTGCCAGCGTTTGAGCAGACACCAAATGCTTGAGTTTCTCGAGTTCCGCTGGAGACCAGCTGTCATGATTAATCCTTGGATGTCGGTCTCCAAGCCATCTTATACGACATTGATCTGCAGTGCGGTTCGTCGAGCCAGAGGCCTTGTTGACCTTCGATTGGGAAAGATTGATATAGATCATGAACGGTACGAGGAGAAAACACTTACATTTTCGGCAACAATGGACCAGTTGATACCTTCAATATTGTTCTCCATGTCGAACTCGGCATCTATTTCTCCACTACAGATAGATGACGAGGGGAATCATTGTAGAAGGCAAATTTACCTACCTCCGCTGAGATGCATATGCTTTGAGACGTAGATTTTCTTGCTTGACAGCCTCTGCCAACGCTTCTAACTCTTTTGTCTTCACTGTCCTCTAAGGTCGTGAGATTGACTCTAGGCCACAAATCAAAGACATACTGGGGTGGTCAACGGTATCATCTAAATACTGTGACCTTCGTGATGCATCCTCGTAAAAAGGCGAGCCCTGAGACAATATGAGAAAGCTACCACAATCAAATGGTGACCGCCATACTGGTTTCAAGAACTCTGCGACATGGCAGGGGCCTGCAGCCTTGATCGCGCCAGGTATCTCAACTTCGGCATCAATATCATCTTCAATGTCGTCGGCCGTGACCGCGTCCTATAGATACTTTGTAAACGACAATCTCACGCGTAAAAGGCCGATACACCCGCACCATAAGCTTGTCCAACTCCTGCAGTTCAGCCATTAGATGTTCCGCGTGCCTAGTGAGGGCATATTGATGAATCTTGTTGGCCTCGAGTGCATTTTCTGTCAATGCTTGAAGCTTTAGAGAGATCTCCGTGGACGTTGAGCTGCCATCATCAACCTCCATGGAGAATGTATCCCGCTAAATTAAGCTTACTGAAAAAGAAAGCTGGGCGGGATTTCGTGGAGAAAGGAGAGCAATAAATGGCTCCGTCATCACGTGGCTAAAAACTGCTTTGACCCGCGCCCACGACCAAGGGGCTCGACACGATGGCGAACGCCGCGGCCAAACGTATTGGTATGTCATGTTGTGCATCTTATGACATGCCCTTACCCTCTTTCAGCAAATCGAAATGAAGCGGCCGTCAAAACACTGAAACTGGGCATGCTCCTCCCCACCCTCATTTCAATCTTATGTCGTGTCCTGTTCAGGAGAGATTCTTTGCCGCCCTCCAAGGCGTCGCTGGCCATTTACGTTGCTACATTTTGCCCGGCCTTTTTTCTATCAAACTACCTGATCAAAATAGGCACCACCAGACGTGATCCTACTACCGGTGCGCTCATTTCTTATGGAGAGGACCTCAACCAGGCCGGTGTGACTGAATGGTGCTTCGATATCCTATACGTCACATGTGAGCCCAACTTTATTCCTTCTTGGATGCCTCAACTAAGCGATTCATATGTAGGGGCATGCCAGATCGGAAGCGGCGTGTTCGGAGAATGGTTTTGGTGGTTATATATGGTGGTCAGTTTCATATTACGTCCTTCTTTCCTGTATTAACCTACCCACCAATTCAGATCCCCGTTTATGCAGTCTTTAAGCTTTGGGTTTCGGTCATTTCTCCGATGGTCCTCGGTCGATCAAGTTTACAGGCGTCAGAAACGGTCATACCAGACAAAGAGACGACAAGTAAACGCCAGGAAAAGCTTCGTAAGAGAAATGAGCGTGGCGACCCTCGCGTAAAGATGCAACATGGAAGAAAATGATGCGTCGACTATATATGGACGCTGTAGTTCTGGATTCATCGCTCATTGGAGCCCCACTCTGTATAACATAGATTATCTAACACGTTCTTTTCAAGAATTCGGACTCGTAACTCAGCCGTCACCCGATCAAGCTCCAGGCTATCATCATTGCATATCCAAATTCAATCGCCTCTGCTCGCGTATTGTTCATTCTCATGTAGCTTGGTCAAAAGTTGTATGTCGGTCTAAAAACACTCAAAGATCCACCAAGTGGTATTGACAGTCTCGATTCGACCACGAAAATGAATGTTCATCGGTGACAGTACCCAAAGTCATATAGCTGAGTTGCATCGGGCGTAGAGGTACATACCTTTGTCTAGCAAACTGGCACAGCGGCTTTAACGCAAACCCTGAGTAATAATGTTGCAAGATACGAGTATTGAAGACGAGTTCAAAAGTATTTTCTTCGAACCAATTGGAGCTGATTTCATCCAAGTTTGATTGAGATGGACGTATTGACTCGATTTTGGGACATCAAGTTTGTTTCCTGCCGGAAAGGTATCGTGATCCAGGAACAGTTGGGGCACCCAACACCTTCGAATATGTACTATGCATATTTCATCTTTCCACTGCCGCGTGGCCGCGCGGATGAAGTTGCAAGATGCGCCACATCAATGGGATGACTTTTTATCCCACCAATGTACAATGCCACGGAAGAATTGACCGCAGCCGCCGAATTTTTCATAAAAAATACAATCGATTTGTGGTTAGTACGATCAGAAGTGCTTGAAGGGAGAAAATAATTGCTTACTTGACACGCGCCACTCCGTATATCATCCCCTGGGTGTGATGAGACGTGCAGGTGAAATGTGTTTGTTTCCTTCTTTGTCCTGACGGCATTGATACCATAGCAGAGTGCTGTATCCACCAACTCGTGGCACAGTAAGTATCTGTGTCCTCGTACCAAATTGGCATTCCTTCCATATGCTGCAAATCCTCCCTAGATTCTGTACTTCTATCAAATCAGTAAAACTGTACCTAATAAACTCTTAAACAAAGACGACCTTGCAGCATCATTCAATTCTCTCGCCAGTCCAGAACGGATTGACATGCTTCCTGAAGAGTCAAAATATGAAGTGGATACTAGTGAAATAAGCAGCACAAAGGTTGTGAGGTGACCCAAATCTCTTATAGCCAGAATCACGATTCGGTCTGGGAGTAAATACGAATGAGTCAAAATTCAGTGTCACGAATATATCGGACACCCTGTAGAGCAGTATTCTTCAATCAGTTGACGCCTTGCAGTAGAAGAGAAGAAGGAAGAACACAATTGTACTCATCAAAAGATGCGATTTATCCGAGTCTTTCGAGCGGTTGACGGCAAGCAAACACTCGATGGAATTCTCATACAATTCTCTATGGCGAAGAAAGAAGAATTCTAGGCAAGAGAAGTTAGAATCCTAACAGAGCTGTTACCAGAATCGAAGACTAAATTAGGAATCAAAAAAATGGCAACTCAACAGTGCGATCAATCAATCAGTGTACACGTTCCGTCCACAATCCAGCCATACTATTTTGACAGAGATGCGGCCGAGGGCAAGGACGTCAGAGGAGAATGAGAAAACCTTTCCTACGAATGCCAAACTGACATCTGGACTGGTACCGCAAAGGACTACCTTACCAAAGGTTCATGATGGTGGCACTCGCAGGAAAAGAATCCGGGCCCAATGATCCTTGACGCGTCGGCTACGCCTGGTGTCATTCGCAAGATTGGGTGTCCTTCGACTACTCTGCTCCACTGACAGGAAGGAATCAATCGCTGCCTAATGAGAAGATGAGTAGGAACGGACTTCAAAGCTGACCAACCAGTCAAAGTCGACTAAGAAGAGAGCGACGTCATTGAAACCTCAAAAGGAATCTGCACATTGCAGTGACTAACCCGTATATTCGATAGACACCAGGTGGAGTTCTAGCTTGAACCGTACCAAACCACGGGACGCTGTTGCCTGTCAGATCAAGAAATCTTGTTTCCCGCTTACCAGTCGATAATTGGAGGTCATTTTCTTGAAAGTTTCCGTGTTCTTCCGGTTTGTATGGGAACCATGTTGCAGTTTGCTGGTAGAATCTACAAATTAGTCAATATTCATATGTACCTGTTGACGCACGACAGCGCATCTCGTTAAGCTTGTTTATTAACAACTCCATCTTTGTTCTGCAGCGTAGCGCGCTTCCATCAAAGGTATGGTGAGCCCGGCGCATGCGCAATACGATAAATGTAGAAGACGAGAAGGAAAGCAAGAGGAATATCAATTGCATGAAAGGAGGCGGGAGGCTGTACGACTCAAAGCTTGGCCTTGGCTTATGTTGTAGTTTTTAAGTCATGCGGCGACTCAGACCATCATATTTCACTCATAGCACATTATCCTACCTTTCAGTATGGGAGATTGTCAAATTTTTGGCACCAGGTTGCGATGGATCCTCACTTCACACTTCACCGCGATGCTCCCTGCAAGCTCCACATCCTTTCAAATCCCTCCCAATTCAGCTACTAATTTCACCGCCTGTATCTCCGCAATGAATGTGTGTGTGTCGATTCTTTCAAAGATGACGGGATGTAGAATGAGAGAATAAATACGGCGCCTCTCACTTGATATGTTTCAGAGCAAGACAACAAGCCCGAAAATCCAACAACAAAAGCGTTCCACCAAAGAGAATTCATCACTAATCCACGTCGAGTCACATCACATGTTAGTCCGAAGGAGGAAATGTCACGCTCCTTTAGCCGTAATTCAACCGACGATTGCTACGTAGGCCTCAGAGACAATTGACACTGACAACTCTGCGGACGCCTTGGCCACAATGGAGCGGGACCCAGATGATATCCTGAATCTCCAGAATGATGGTATTATACTGTGTTGTATCTCACATACTGGAGAGAACTGAATCAAGTATATGCAGATCTCTACTTACTCAACGATACCCAACGCCTTACTGATGATGCTTCCACAATCCTTGACCAGACTCATAACCAAACAATGGAAGCAGGTGTCTCTGGCGCGCTGATATCATATGCAGAAAATGTCGATTCGAGTGTGGATTCTTCATTTACTACGATCAGCAGTCTTGTCCCCGATCGCGCTATTTTGGAGACCTGTGCTGTCCAATCTGACACATTAATGCCCTCTTCGAGTCCGTTACCACCATCTTCAAGTCCTCCCATCTTTTCTTCCTCATCTTTACCATCATCCCAATCATCGACATTTGAGTATCCATCGGAAGTGTCGCTCGATTTGAAAGAGGTGAAATGTAACCCAAGGCACTGCGATCTCGTAGTTGACTTCAATTGTGACAGGGATATGATTTACACGAACGTCCGATGATCGAACCCTTTGTTAGCTCTGAAAGTCCTCTAGATGTATCATCTTCATATCCATCGCTCGAATCCTCTCAATCAGCAGTCACGAAATACCCTTCTGACTTATCCACTTACAAAGTGATCCCGAATGATGACGATACTCGACGGGCTGCTACAGAGCCAGTACGTAATACTTCATGATAAAATTCTTGTATCATATCGATTCTCCTAGGAACCTCGACGCCCAAATGTCGAACTTGGGGAGCCACATACTGAAATACCTTTGGCTCAGTTGATCCCGTTCTCGAGTAACGATGTTGTACGTTTGTCTATTTGTTGCCTGTCCAGTCTGTCTGTCTGAGTCACAGAACTATTGATCGACCCATGTAAAGAAAATCGAATGCGTTGAAGAGGTCAAGGCGGACGAGCACATTGTGACTATGCACGAGGATTCGATCTTACAGTCTTCTCTCTACGAAAATCCCTTTTTTTGTGCGGAAACCGCGCCCGCAGGACCTGAAGAAATGATTGCAAGGGCACGTATCCCTGATTCAGCTTTGAACACTGGCTTCAAATTATTCTCACGATTATAGGATGAGAAGGCGGTCTTCAACAATTCTGGATCCAGTACAAAACCTGACCTTCGTACATTGGTTCATGTAGAGGTATTTACTATAATGTTGAGAAGATTTTTGACGTCCTCAGTCATTGCATTAGATGTCTCTTTTCGACTTGGAATCTAGATCCCCTCTCAAAAAACACAAAATTGAAGATGAAAATGCTAATCAAATCGCGGTAGCAAGGTTCAAAAAACAAAAACACGATAATGCTATCGATTCTGTATGGTTATTCGTATATGTGTTGTCGCGCTAATTCATTCCTATTTGGTCAGGTGTCCTCGTTTCCTAATCCCAAACGATCCACTTTTTCATCACAACAACTCCAGCACAAAAAACTGATTTCTCCCTTTCGCTCACCTGCTCTGACTCTGAATCCAAAATCAATGGGCCTGAAATCTTCTGTTCCAGCACCTTCTCTTGCTCACGTATCAACTTCAATCCCAGCAGAACGAACGATGACCAATGAACTAACCCAACCTCTTGCTGATAATTTGAACTCGAAGCTGAAACACCGTACACAACGTGCATCTGCGCCTTTTAAATCCCCTCTCTCAACCGATGTAATTTCGAAACTGTCTGCGGTGCGAATGACTCCGACGATACAAGCACTTGAGCGCAAGGTACAACTGCTGAGACGCGCCATCAAAATCAAAGCCGATGGTGAGGAAGAGGCGCTTCTAAAACTGGCAAAGAAATGGACTGAAGCGGGACGGGACATCGCCTGGGAAGTGTGGGATTTAGTCAAAGAAAACGCATTCAGAGAGGACCGGGACTGGTCTGGCTCTGAAAAGCAGGACTCGAGGGCATCAATTCCAAAGGGCTCTTGGTGTTGGAACAACGAGATTGACCAACAAGAAAAAGAACGAAACTGGGGTTGGGACGTCGAATCTGCAAAAGTGGCTACGAATGTCAATGAAATCCTCGAAATCGATACTGACGACAACGAGTCTAAGCCGCAGAATACAGTCGGGACGATGCTAATGCAACTGGGGATTGCACCTGACACTCTGGGATGGAACGAAGAAGACGAGGAATTCCAAGACATGTGATTGAAGATTATGACTATGTGCTAGACTTGACCGACGCTTTAAAGATTGTACACTCTCTACTGAAGCCTAGACTTAAATCCACCTGCAGAGACTTTACGCTTGTGACCAAGGGAGTCAGACGCCACTGTGGTCCGGTCCCCATGGGGTGTTATCCGCGACTATTTTCGGAATCTTGTTATACATTTCGTAGGCCATACGATGTTTGTCATCAAGATCTTCAGGTTTGGGAAATGGAGGGCGCTTTATGAGTGCATCTGCCTCCATGTAGGCATAATATAGTTCGTTAACTGACAAGATGAGTCAACTAGAGACGAGGGACACAGAACATACATACAATTCCAGATGCCATGCATGGCCAATTTTGCACGATCCATACGAGTCAACATTGATTTGAAAAAGAAAGCGCTGTCATCTACAAATCCCAATGGCGAGATAAGGGCGGTAGGGCGCGTCAAGAGAAGGATATATACCTTGCGCTGGCGCTTTGCCTTTTCCACCTTTCCTGGCTTCCATCTGTCGTTTGTGATGCGCCAGAGCAGCTTCCTCCTCCCTTTGCAACTTGGCCTTTGCATTCACAAGTTGAGCCTCAAGTCGCTTGAGAAGACGTTCATCTTGTCTTTGTGCATTTGTGTAGAAATCATTTGGCCGTTTGCTGCGGGCAGTCCTCGATTGCTGCAATACAAATGGAGTTCCTTTTACAAGGGGACTACGCATTGCGGATGCTCCATGACACTCAAAGGTAAACATGTTTCGTAATGCACGTCTACCTGCAGACCGAAGGCAAGACAACATGATTGACGATGGAAGGATAAGACAAATTACACTCTCGTAATCATGTGACAAACAATTCTACTCCGGACCGAAAAGCCGCTACGGTCTGAAGGATTCATAGAAGATGTAGGCAGGGAAAGAGATCACGACAATGGCATGTAGCTCAGGATTCAAGAATACAGCATAAAGTAGATTACAACCCAGTTTCCTGCTGCGTCAATAATTTAGTTGTGTTAATGCTGTCAGAAATCGTTTTTACCCGGGGGATTGGGGCTTTGAATTTTTCCTGAAGGCAGTCTGGGTTGTTCAAGCCATGGACCTCACTGAAGGCAAAATATCATCCCTTCGACTAGCGATTGACACGACGTTACTCAGCCAGCATTCAGCATGTGTACCTTTAGCAACTCTATACTTATGATAAATGTTAGATAACTGACAAATTGACATGTAGAAATTTTCTTTTATGAATTGGTTCAATATTTGACGATACCATCGAACGTCACTTTTGCAGTTCGTGATCGGTCTTTTTCTAGAGTGAGCATAGCATGACGATATGCATCCTCGTTCTGAGACATGGACGTGTGCTTGGGAGGACGGCCGAAGCGAGACAGTGGCCAAATAATCCAGGTCAGTCTAGATTCAATGAGTGCTGCCGGTACCTGAAAAAATTGCTGTGAATTCTATGAGGGAGCTAAAAAGCCGCGTACGGGACCAAATAGGTTGCTGTCGTCACTATGAAAAGGATCATCGCCTATGTCTTTATTAGAGAAGGCATTGCTCCAGGGAGCAACAACGAAAGACCTTGAACCCAAACGTGGCCTCTCGGAATCCGTACAGCGGATTCTGGATATGGAGGCAATGGATGGACTATATCACCTTCCAAAGCAACAATTCTCTTGATGAGTTTGTGTTTCGAATTGTTTGGCGAGCTATTCAGAGGCACAGAGGTAGATTGAGATAACTCACATAGAAACAATGTGACCGCAAGCATACCGTAAAGCCACAATGTCTCCCTTGCGATACGTGTTCCTGTTTATCAAACCCGATACACAGTCAAAGATTCCTATATCTCTCCAGGATGACGAGTCTGGGTTTAATGTTGGCTAATGAGGAGCCCTTAGAATGTCAAGCAAGAGAAAGCGAGTTGGACGCGTGCCTGCATACTACGGCCTGAAATTTGTATGGGTAGGTAGAGCTGAGTCGTAAGATATAGTATTGAAGGAGACCAGTACAGAATCGGCGTTAAATTGCGAAGAAACCGGGGGAATATGCCCGACCACGACATGGTCGCTTCGAGGCCGTGAATATATTATTAGGCCTCCGTTAAAATCTCGGCGCTAAAATCTTATTACATAATCACCTCCATTGAAACTGGATAAACTCGAAACTTGTACCTCACTCTGCGGAGAGCACAGAATGGATAGCGCCTCGGCAACTCTCGAACCTCTTTTCTCCTTCATGACCCACTCCCTTTCTATAATTGAAACTGCATTCAACAAACTCCCTGGCTCTGCAGTCATCCAGCGTTACATCAGGAGCTCCCACCAGAATGATCCAGGTCGAACGATCCTTGAAGTCATTCTCGTCGTATTTGCTATCAGAACTTTGCTTCAGTCGCGAACCCGCGCTGATAGGACAGGAAAGCACTTTATCCAATTTAGTGACAAGGTATGAGAAATTTCTTCCGATTCTCAAGACTACTCACTCAGTCGCCTATTTAGGAAATTGATGAACTAGTTGACGAGTGGACACCTGAACCTCTTGATCCTCCTCTTACTCCGGTAGAGAAAGCGGACCTTGCTTCTGTTCCTGTTGTTGCTGGTCCCAGTGGTTCAAGACCCAAGCTCATCAGCACTGGAAAAAATGTTTTAAATCTCGCTAGTTTCAATTTTACAGGCCTCGCTGGCAACGACACTGTTAAACAGAAGGCAGTAGAAACCCTTAGAAGATATGGTCTTGGGAGTTGTGGCCCCCCTGGCTTCTATGGTACTCTCGGTACGCCTGATGGTTCCAATGTGACCACAAACTGCTGATCAAGTTTTCAGATGTCCATATGAATTTGGAACGTGACATCGCAGACTTTTTGGGTACTGAAGCTTCCATACTGTATTCCCAAGGTTTCTCCACTATTTCTTCAGTCATTCCGGCCTTTTGCAAGCGCGGCGACATCATTGTGGCTGACCGCGGAGTGAACTTCGCTATTCATAAGGGAATCCAAATTTCGCGGTCGACTGTTCGCTGGTTCGATCACAACGATCTCAAAAGCCTTGAAGATGTGTTGGAGAGTATTGAAAAAGACAGGAAAAAACGCAGAGGGCAGTTGACTCGGCGTTTCATCATCACTGAGGGCATCTTTGAAAAGGACGGCGCCATGGTTGATCTTCCTAAGCTGGTCATCCAATATTTTGGCTTTAATGGATACTTTTCTGAATTTTTTTGTTTGGACAGATCGAAGTCAAGTACAAGCACAAATATCGCCTCATCCTGGATGAAAGTTTTTCCTTTGGCACAGTCGGACGGACTGGTCGCGGCTTGACTGAGTTGTATAACGTACCGGTATGCCGATGACCATCTCTTTATAAATGACTCTGGTGACTCAGCCATCCCTCGCTACACTAGGCCGAGAAGGTCGACATACTTGTAGGTTCAGTGGCTATCGGACTTTGTTCTGCCGGTGGATTTTGTGCAGGATCTCAAGCGGTCGTCGATCATCAGGTATATTCTATTGTTTTTCTCCGATATCGGACCTGAAATATGCCTCATTAGCGTATAAATGGAACCTCTTTTGTTTTCTCAGCCTCTCTGCCTGCCCTCCTAGCTGTCAGTGCTTCTGAAGGGATAAATATCCTGCGCTCCTCTCCTTCAATTCTGGGCGCTCTTCAAGAGAACGTTCGAGCTGCACGAATGATTTTGGACCGCATCGACTGCATCACCATTCCCTCTCATCCTGCCTCCCCCATTATCCATATTCATATACGCTCCCCACTCTCATCTTCACTGCACCCTTCTAGTGCATCCATCACGCTGCCTCCGAAGCCCTCGAACTCTGCTTCACCCCTCCCTCGTGATGCAATCACTTGGGATTGGGATATCGGAAGCGAAGAACGACTTTTACAGGATGTTGTTGACGAAGCACTAGTTCAGGGAGTCATGATCACTCGGGCAAAGAGGCTGAGAGGACAGGAGACGGTGGAAGCAAGACCAAGTATCAGATTGGCTTTGACCAGTGCACTGACCAAAAAGGAAACAGAGAAGGCCGTTACAGTGGTCAAAAGTGCTTTGGTCAAGGTACTTGCTAAGAGGCGCTGATCTTTCGTGGTATTCGACGCATAGATATCAACCTCCCTAACGCGTAGCTAATGACCTTGAGATTTTATCCATCATTACATCAATATTTATACCCCCTTTCCAACTTCGTGGGTCTTTTGACTTTTCTCTGGTTTTATCATAGACCATTGGCAACCACCTCGACTTCTCTGGTCCGCCTAGCATGCATACGAATTCTGAAAAACTCCTATATTACCCGGTACTCCGCCGGCCTACAAACCGTCTTACAATCGAGATCAGTAAAATAACATTAGATATTAACAAAACCTTAATCTAACTCTAACCAAGGGCTACATAAACTACATGAGTGGTTTCAGGTGCATTCGTATCATGTGCATTAATAAGATGGGTGATTGAGGTATTTTCATCTGACTAAAAATCTGCGTCCATAGTACTAGCACAAATCAGCGTGGCGCAACAGAATAGTGTCAAGACTCACAACGTCCGATGAGGGTTCATATATGAGACCTCCTGCGTGGTATGGATGTTAGCCTTAGAATAGTCGGAAACCCGCTTTTCAAAGAAGTTGGTTTTTCCTTGCATAGATATCATGTCCATGAAATCAAAGGGGTTTGGCGAACCGTAGTATTTATTGTTTCCCAGAGCGACAAGAAGTCGATCTGCAACAAATTCAATATACTGGCACATGAGCGTAGCATTCATGCCAATGAGCGCGACTGGAAGTGCATCTGATAAAGTCAGTCAGTCAGTGCAAGACGCCAAACCGGTAGAAAGAGAAATACCAGTGAGAAACTCTTGCTCAATTTTGACTGCTTCTACTATGATCCTTTCTACGATCTCAGGGTGGGGTCTGCGCCTGAGATAGGTGAACAACAGACATGCAAAATCCGTGTGAAGGCCCTCGTCGCGGCTGATGAGCTCATTGGAGAACGTAAGACCAGGCATTAATCCCCGCTTCTTGATCCAGAAGATAGCAGCAAAAGACCCAGAGAAAAAAATCCCTTCTACAGCGGCAAAAGCAACGAGTCGTTCAGCAAAAGTGGACTGTTGATCCGATATCCATCTAAGAGCCCAATCTGCTTTACGCTTAACACATGAGATGGTTTCGATGGCGTCGAAGAGATGTGTGCGTTCTTCTGGATCCTTGATGTAGGTATCGATAAGTAAAGAGTACGTTTCCGAGTGAACATTTTCCATCATAATTTGGAAGCCGTAGAAGCAACGTGCCTCAGCTATCTGTATTTCACTAGAAAACCTCTCAAGGAGATTCTCATTCACGATGCCGTCGGAAGCAGCAAAAAATGCGAGGACGTGGGAAATGAAATATCGTTCGTTGGAGTTAAGTTTATAGTTCCAGTCCATGAGATCATGACAGAGATCTATTTCTTCGGCTGTCCAAAATGATGCCTGTGCCTGTTTATAAAAATTCCATATCTAGCGGTGGAGTATATAAGCAGTCGGAATGAAAAAGATGGGCTGACTGATATACTTCAGCATACTGGATAGGAAACAGCACAAATCGTTGTTTTGATTCCTTGAGGAGAGGTTCCTCGTCTAAACAATGACCATGTTTCAAGATTATTTATTTTGAATGGAATGGAAGAAAAACAAACATTCAGGCAGATCAATTACTCCGACGAACCGTTTGTGATGACTTTGTAATGAACCATCTGGCTTGATTTTCGTAGGGCTCTGAAGCTGCATGGCGTCGATGCATTGGGTGACCTACATAATACGCGTAAGTCTTTCCGGCGGGAACAGAATGGATAAAAGAACTTCTTCTGTCAGTCCCATAGGTGGAGCTCAGCGACGTACAGCGCTAACGTTTCTAGTATGACTCGGGCGCGTACAACTAGTACATAATCTTATGACTAAAATTTTACAGCTTCACGTGTTAAGCCAACGCGAATTGTCATATGACTTGCTTATGAGAAACCGCGTAAATATACACATATATCACGGTCACGTCACTGTTAATTGATGGTTGAATTTGCCAAACACGACCATACGCGAGTATGGTTAAAAGGGCCTCACCCAGTTTGCCCGTGCGCTTGTTGTACATTTCACCATTGTTACTCGCACAGCATTTCCCTTTCATCTTTTAAACACTGATGGCTTCTACTTCGATGCTCCGTTCTTCTACTCCCGAACCCACACCAAGCAAGAAGGTATGCCATAGTTGTGCTTGCTGACGAAATTCGTACACTAATTGGTGCCCAGGCTGCGGCATCCCTGGCTGCATTCACCTTCGATACTCCTGCGAGACATTCATTGACACATTCGGCTGTTGCTGTAATTGACGATGCACGGCTATCTAAGTCTCCAAGATCCCTCATTGACGACGAGCAAGCTTCCACTTGTGAAGATGATATTGAAGTGTTGCGTAAAAAATTTGTTGGCGAGATTGACTTACCGGAGAGTACGTAACTCTTGCTGTAGCGCGCCATGCATGCATGTAACCTAATTATCTTTACAGACGAAGAACCTCTTCTAAAAGAGTCGAGGCGTCGTTTCGTGCTGTTTCCTATCCAGTATCCTGAGGTTGGTGTTTCTTGGTTCATTGTCTCTTGTACTTACCTGTCGTGTAGATATGGCAGATGTACAAAAAGGCAGAAGCATCCTTCTGGACGGCCGAGGAGATGGATCTTTCCAAAGACCTATACGATTGGAATGAACGTCTCAATGACAATGAGCGCCACTTTATCTCGCATGTTTTGGCCTTTTTTGCTGCTTCCGATGGCATTGTCAACGAAAACCTTATTGAGCGCTTTTCCAATGAAGTTCAGGCCGCTGAGGCTCGCTGCTTCTATGGTTTTCAAATCATGATGGAAAACATTCATTCCGAAACGTATTCTCTCCTTATAGACACTTACATCAAGGACCAAGCTGAACGCGAGTATCTCTTTGATGCCATCGAGACCATCCCCTGTATCAAGCGTAAGGCTGAATGGGCCCTCAAGTGGATATCTGACAAGAACTCTACATTCGCCGAACGATTAGTCGCATTTGCGGCTGTGGAAGGCATTTTCTTTTCAGGCTCCTTTGCATCGATCTTTTGGCTCAAGAAGCGTGGTCTGATGCCTGGCTTGACCTTCTCAAATGAGCTTATCAGTCGTGATGAGGGTATGCACACCGACTTCGCCTGCCTTCTCTTCAGCCACCTCAAGCGTCGCCCTCATCCCGATACAATCAGGGCTATTATCACAGAAGCAGTTGCAATCGAGCAGGAGTTCCTCACAGGTATGTTTATCCTTTACTCGAATACATGGGTGTGGTTCAATGGATTTGTTAGATGCTCTTCCTGTCAAACTCATTGGCATGAACTCGGACTTGATGCGCCAGTACATCGAGTTTGTTGCTGATCGTCTACTTGTGGCCCTCGGGAATGACAAGGTCTATGACAAGACAAATCCCTTCGACTTCATGGATATGATTTCGCTACAAGGCAAGACAAACTTCTTCGAGAAGCGAGTTTCGGATTACTCCAAGGCCGGCATTAATCACTCGGGAACATCTGAGGCGGCAACATCATCATCGGCATTGTACGTTACTCTTATGAGTATTGTTTTCGAAGTTGACCGTTCTTTTGTAGTGTCCTTGACGAAGACTTCTAGATTTTCTTCGATATCGCATACCTTATATGAATTATGCATCATTACTATCATTATCATTATCACTGTCGACACCTCCACTCCTGTCTACGCATTCATGTCATGTTTATTTACTGTGTATTCTGTTACCACTAGCTACCGGTAGGCGGGCTTGTATATTTAGTATACTAGAGAGCCCCATGAGACTCAATTCGACGTTTTATTGTTGTATTTCCAATGTTTATGCCTTTCCATGATCTGTGTTATGCTTGAACCTTGAAGCTTAAGTGAGTATGAGGCATGTTCATCCTAAGCGTGGACTGACGAGGATCGAGAAGTATTGAAGCGTCAAACAATCTCAGCCAATAATAAGGATACTTAGTGCAGCTTTATTGCTATTGTATGGGATTTTTGCCTATCATTTCATCAAATGGCTTCCGATTTGGTAGGTTGATTGGTTGTGATTTGAGGATAATGGATTGGGCAACGTGTCAGCGCTCACACTTTGAGATGGGTGCTGTGAGCCAAGCTTCCAAGAGTCAAACGCCATGCACGTCACACCAAGGAGCCTTCATGCTTATTTGAAATGGGCTGAGTGTTTCTGTAAAAGTCGACCTTCTCTTCCCGTGGCATTGGCTGGATGCTTTTCATACACCTTGAAAGCTCATTCTACTCTGGGTGTCTATTGGTAATTAGTTGACTATCCAGTGTGCCGTTAATCTCAAGGTTACCGGACAAAGTACCACTCCGGCACGCCTTTCGGGATTCGTCCAAAAGTCATTGTTCGAATGCATAGTCCTCCTGTCTCCGAACGAATTGGAACGAATGAATGAATTTAGCCGGCAAGCCACAATACAGGGCTAGGAGGGGGGTAAAGTATCTATCGTACCCTACTCCAGGTGTTGTAATAGTAGCAACAATATGGTCGTGCTGTTTATATAGTGTTTGATTTTATAACTTTCCTCGCAGAGATCGTGGAGCTTGTGTTGTCCGAACTAATTGGTATAGTATACAGTCAAACCTCTCGTAACTCATAGACTCTCCGCGGAAGCCGCAAAGTATGAGTTATTGGAGGGTTACGAGAAAGGTCATTGTAGAGGTACTTCTGAGGTTTATTTCCGGTCCATAGGCTGGTCCATTGTCGAAAAGACTATCTCAGGTAAGGACTTTGATTTTATGCAGATGAATGACAACAGACACTTTTTACACTTTCAAAAACTATTGTAAAATCTCTGATCCCTGTGATACGGCTCCACGGTAGCCTTTCAATGGGAATTTGACTAGCCCGCGTTCGTCGACGGAAGCCCTCGTCAAGAAGTTCTGTCACTGTTTCTCCATCAATGTTGGCATCATCATCTACCACGTTTCCAAGATCTCAAGAAAGTTATCAAGGAAGTTTCCGAGTTTAAGTCTGCCGAGAGATACCTGTTTCTTTGGGCAAGCTTTGAGGGCTTTGTAAGGCAGTATCCCTGACCCGAACACCGACCATTCGACAACTTCGAATTTCTCTCTCGATTCTGTACACTCACTTTATTTCACCTAATAATTATAATTCTGGCATTCTTTTCCCAGTTCAAGGCGTTAAAGATGAAGTTGAAAAACGGGACCCTGTCACGCAGGAACAAGCCCGTAGCAGATATTGAATTACTCACTCAGTTTTCGAGAAGAACGCTCGGTTTGTTTCCTGCGGAGCTTGAATTGCAACCATATTTGGACTATGACGAGGCTATGACTAGTCGAATGTGGTTAGGTTATTAGGTGATTATGACCAAGCGAGGTCCGCGCATGGTCTGCTATTCGGGTCAGTCTGCAAAGTTTCCAATGGGGTGATTCTTCACATGAATTCCACGGGTAGAACCCCCATGAACCCATGTCACACTGACGTGACACAGGAGCTCAGCTGAATGCCACGCTGTATCAAATAGAACAGCACCGAGCAGTACTTATTGACGTGGCGGTGTATGCTGAACTTATGCACTGCGTCATGCTTATCATCAACCTTCAAACCTATGTCTCGTTGATAGTTGAGTACAATTCCGTCAAAAAAGTGGTACGTAAGTATACTCTCAATCATTTTGTTCCAATGGACTGTTTACTACTATCGAGTCCTGTATGTTAAAAATCTTGGTCAAGACTTAGCAGTTGAGGATGGGACAGTTTCAACAATCGTGTCCTTGTTCTTGACATTCCCGTTACGCAAGTGGCAGCATATTGGCCTCCAACCCTTTGCGGGCCGTCTCTCTCCTGCAACTGTCAGATGCTGGCTGCGGGGACATTTGAGAGTTGGGAGTTCTTGAAGCTGCAGGCACCTTGAAATTCCTCGTCTCGATCGTGCCTCATAAATGGAGTCACTTCAACTAAATCGTAACAATTATACAGCCTACCCAATGTGACATAGTTTCAATGTATGATATTAGTCCAACATATAGCGCACACGTCAATTAGTACTGCTAGATGCTGGCTGTTCTATTCTATGTATAGCGTGTCGTCCAGCTTCGTCACGTCAGCGTGACATGGGTTCATCGGGTTCACAAATAGAATTACCTTGAATTCCACCGATGTATCAGACTGACTTCTCTTTTCATATACGTGACATATGCGGACAACGGGTAAGTAAGATCGAATAACCGGGAAAACTACTCAATCAAACCCAGACCCGTAGGTTATCGGGTATGGGGGTTGGCAGATTCCCTTACGGAACAAGGTTGTGAAATGACCCCCTAAACCCATAGGTTTGAGGGGCTTGAGCTTTACGGGTTTTGAGGCTTATGGTTTAACTGTTTTTTTGGTCTTTATTACGTGTATGAAGTGTTTGGTGTCCTATGCTGCACGGTACTACGGGCAGGCTACAAAAACTACCAGAGCGCCCTACGTAGTATCCGTGATGAAGTTTGATCGGATTGCGTCCAGTGAGTATTCGTCGATGCCAGGCCCCCTTGCTTCGTGATCTCCCATTTCGACTCAGTGTACTGAATGCCGCTGATCTAATGTACTCGGTGTTAGTGACAGATTGAGAACTGGGACTGGCATGAAATAAAAACGTCATCAAACTTGAGTCGATCATCGTCCAAATGTTTCCGCCAGGTTGTGACTGAGGGATATCTCGAGAATCGCATATTGAAGATTTTTTGTCCGTGCAAAAACTATTTACTTTGCGGGCTTCGCACACATTATCGATGTTCCATACGTAAAGTGACAGCTCAGGAGCGCTCAGAGCCGTTCGGGATGGATCAAAGGGTGATCAGAATCGGCCGTCTCCGAACAGGATCCCTTCTCCCACAATTGAGAAGAGTCAAGAACAATTGGTCAAGAATCCATGCTGCATGCCACGAGTTCAGGGAACCTCGATTTAGACTCTAGAACGTGCTTTTGACTGGCTTTACAATCAACGAAGCATCCAATGGCGATTGGGTTTCGGGCTTCGGAATATGCATCATGTCGTTCAAGTTCGATATATACATACCCTCTTGACCTCTCCGAATGATCTTGGAGTACTACCCGCCATCTCCGGGTGCCCCTTCATCCGTCCTCGGTCACTCTAACGTCTGACATGAAGCCCCTAGCGTTTCTGCGCAATGTTCTTGGAAAAAGGGAAAAAAAGAAGTCTTTAAAGGTTCTTTCTTCTGTGGAGCCATTTCTGTTGGAGGTCACACCTGTCTCTCCTCCCTTAGAATCTAGCTTTACAGAAGCAACTCCGGCGCTGTCTCTCGACTTTGAGTACCCTCTCAAGGTATGTCCTATCCGTGAGGTAACTCACACCGTTCCTTCCTCACCGCTCGAACAGGACGTAAAGATCTCTGATCACCGATTAAAATATGGAGCTGAGAACTGGGAGATTCTTCGCCACCGCATTGATCCAAACTTACGAGAGAAAGATGGAGTTATGCGCCCGTTCGGTTCCTATAGTCCTGCACCGAACACATCGCATAACCCAGCTGTCGTAGGACTTGAGAAAAACTCGCTTCAAACCAGATCTCATTGTCAGCACCCATATCGATCACCTCTACATCTGTCGTCTCGACCTCCTTCTCCCATTGCAAGGCCCGCTACTCATCGCAAGTTTGCTCCGGAGTCACAGAGCTCGCACCCCTCTCCATCGCGACAGACTTTTGCCCAAGTCGGGGCACAAAGCGAAGGCTTCTTTTCCTCTGACATCATTGGTACAAGTAATCAAGAGGATTGTGATTTCGAGAATATCGGTATAAGTGCCGTTAATCACGGCGCAACTTCGAGGAATATATCTGTACTTCATGCTTCATCGGACCCTACGAGTACAGCGCATGTCGTTCTGGATTCCTCGAGCTCTTTGACCATGAAGACTTTCATCCACCCTAGTAGCTCCTCCCCTCATCTTCCTATAGGACAGACACGTTTCGAAACGGAACTACAAGCGCATGATGATGATCTTAATTCCTCACAGGACACTCTTGCATCTTTCCCCAATCCACCCCCTCTCAAAGTAAGGAAGAGACCACAGCCACTTGTTCTGACTCCAACCACAGCTCAACTATCCCCATCACCTCTGGCCAGCCCCAGCAATGCCACACCCTTGGCTACTCCTCTATCATCCCCGAGGTCGTCCAAATTTCCAGGTCGACCCCTTCACACGGTGACCCCCCCACCATATAGCCCCCCAAATACCCCTTTACCTACTCCACCAACAACCCCGGCCTCTCTGACAATTCCAGACTATAAAAAGCTACCAGGAAAAACTCTGCGAACTATGCACTCAACGTCCGAAATACATGATCTTCGGTCTAAGGTTACATATCCTGTACACAGATCCACACATAGTACAGCTTCATCCGATGTTTTTGTACGTGAAATAACGTCAAGGCGGCGTGATGAATGTACATCAGCTTCGAAGTCGGAGTATCCGTCCTTGGTCAGCCATATCCAGTATCCAGTCTGAATTGCTTGGTCGCAGTCTCTGACGATGTCCCAACAGGAAACTGTAGAAACCTCTGGTCCTTTGCATGGAGTAAATCTGTCCGAGGCTCAAATACAATGGGGATACGCACTCTAAACACATACTGCATACTTGGATCATATGTGAGTGATATCGGAGCTTAAGGGTCAGCCAAATCCGTTAAAATCAGTCAATTCATTGAACGTGTGGTGGAGATATTAGGTAACGCGGATGAACAACAGAGGTAGACATCATAGTAACAATAATTTCATCGTATAATATAGCTTTTGAATAAGTGGTACAAATGCAGCATGAGCCAGCTTGTTGTCGGTTGGAAGGAACATCAAGTCTTAATACATGATATCCGCGGAATCATATGGAAAAAGTCTGTTTTACAGGACTTTTATTGCTGTTTCTTAATTTCCATTGTAGATTCATGAGCAGTTTCAGAAGCATCTCCCTTGTCCTCTAATACGGAGGATATTATATACGCAACAAGAACAAGGTTTGCTGAAAACACAGCCGTAATAGCAGCATAGGTGGAATTTCCTACAATCCAGGAAATTAAATTCGTAACGTCAAATACTCAGAGTATTCTCACCATTCCACATATATCTCTGAGACGCGAAGAAACTTGTGATGGGCACAAGACCAAGCGACAAACTAAACAGTATAAGTTTGACGAGTACACCTCTAAACAATACATGAGCGACGTTCTTGGGCATTTAAAGAACCAGATGACCTCGTAGCAGGAGCTTGAACAGTTTTACTCATCGTATTGAAACGTGGTTGCTAATCTAGAAAGGGGATACAAATTCATAATTCTATCACATGACCGGCGTGGAAGCCAGGACAAGACGTACTGGGATGCCCTTGCGACTGGCAACACTCGTCTATCGTCGGACTCTGCTTGTCATCGGCCCTTGGCATATACTCCTCTTTTTCATTGCTTAAATGGAAGGAGAGGGCGTGACCTCCCAGACCAGGCGCTCAGCCACAAAGCCCCCGCGTACTTCACCGATACCAGATCCCACAGATGACAGGAAACCAAATACACATAGTTCATGGTCTCATTGGGACGTGGAAGTTTCTGAATGGGACATCCTTATATTGTCCACATCTCTCAAACTTTTTCTATATCCATCCTAGTGAGCCAATCATTGAAATCCGACTAGGCAGAGATTGAGTTACTGCCCCAGTCGATCGACGGATTTTGAAGTCCACAGAAACTGGCTTGCTATTACATATACTCTCCCGATATCGAAATGGTACTATGACGTAGGTCCATTGTTACCGTATTGAGTCTCATTAACTCATTTCTCTTCGCTCAGGCAACGTCGGAATGGAGTAAGAGTACATTGTTATGGTAGCAAATGCTGTTTTTACCTTGCGACTTTGCAGCCTTGGACTACCCTCCGTTCTTTGCGTATTTCGAGAAGCTTCTCTCTTTTCCAGCAGCTTTGATCGATTCAAAGATAGTGGACCTCAACAATCTGAACTATGCCAGCTGGTCTGTTATTGTGTATCAACGTACAACCGTGATCCTTACAGAATTAGTTCTCGGAGTTGTCCTCATCAAGTGCGCATTTCTAGCTGTCTTCCATCGTCCAATGTAGTAAATGAGTTTCCACGTTCCAGGTTTGTTCGCAGCGCGATTGATCCTCCAACACAACGGATAATATCGGCTTCCCTCTTTCTTCACCCAGGATTTCTAATCGTTGACCATATTCATTTCCAATATAACGGCTTCATGTTCGGAATCCTTCTTTGGTCAATTCTCATGGCCCAAAACGTATGTTTCTTTGCTCCCATAGTGTACCTACCAACACGTATTACAGGGAAACAAACTTGCTTGCGGTACTCTGTTTGCCGTTTTGTTAAACTTCAAACACATATATATGTATCTGGCGGTGCGAATCTCTCAGCCACACAATCTCCTGACGTTGATCATGAGCCTTAGCCCGCCTACTTTATATACTTATTTAGAGGTTTCTGCATGCCCCCTTCTGGTAAATTCCAGATAAAAAACTTTCTCTCCTTGGCAAATGCTGTCATTGCAGTATTTGTTGTATCTCTAGGACCTTTTCTTCTAATGGGTCAAATTCCTCAACTGCTGTCGCGCCTCTTTCCTTTTAATCGAGGGCTGAATCATGCTTATTGGGCTCCTAATGTGTGGGCACTTATAACTGCAGCTGATAGGTTACTACTTCGATGTATGGATATCGTTTTTAACCACTCACTATCAGACTGATAACAGCTTCTCCTAGATGTGAAACATACTGAGGCGAATGTTTCGATCAACCTTTCTGGAGTCGCTTCAGCGTCACGAGGACTGGTTGGTGATACCGTCTTCGCTGTCATGCCAAACATCAAGCCTGTACATACGTTCATTATTACCATATTTTTCCAAACTGTGAGCTCCGTTCCTTGTAATAACAAGTTTCATACCTTGTTTACCAGACTCTAGATATGGCTCATCAAACTGTGGTTTACTCCAACCTATAAATCTTTTCTGACTGCATTGACGCTTTGTGGATATACCTCTTTTTTATTCGGTTGGCACGTACACGAAAAGGCGGTGTTACTTGTCCTTGTTCCTCTCAGGTCAATGTGTCATCCCGGGCGATTTAGAATTCATTGTTGATTAATTTATATAGTTTGCTCGCGGCAGAGAGGCATGCCTACTTTAGGACATTCATCCTTGCTAGTATCGCAGGTATCGTTTCTCTCTTCCCACTCATATTCACACCAGCAGGTAGGTTTTACAATTGTTATAACCATGCTTCATGCTTATCCAGCCGCCCTCACATTAGAATCTGTTGTCAAAGTTGTATACTCGACCCTGTGGATTCTAATCGTCTACGTCCACCTGTCTCGACGTGTCTACGAGTAAGAAATCTCCTGTGCATACTCTGATGTTCACATGTTTATCCACCATGTTAGGTTCCCAAGATCTCTTCCATACGTTATCTTGGACGGCATCGAAAAGATCTACATCGCAGGATTTCCGTTACTGATCGTCTTCACTGGCCTCTTCCCTGCATATTTAGAGCGACAACGAGCCGCACGATCTCCCATCTGTGGGCCGTTAATAGGCTTAGAGTGCCTTAAGCCTGGGAGTGAGTCGAAAACTAGTTTGGCAGGGATGGAATTCTTGCCTCTTATGCTTACAAGTGTCTACTGTGCAATTGGGTTGATCTGGGGGTTCTTGAGATTGATGTTCATATATTTACATGAAGAGTCGACATATCAAGGGCAGCTGAGTGGCCTGAGCTAGTTTGACAATATGGTATTGCCACAAACATGAATACTGAATACTTGTTGTCAATGCTGGCAATCGAGTTACTTCTTCGAGATGTGAACGACTGTATCGATATTCATCAACTTCCATAAACTCTAAACCGAGTGGGACATACCATCTTCATCTTCAAGGTTGTGGTCTAAACCAACTTTTTGACCTCGTGAATGTTTTGCACTCGAACCCCATACAATCGCACTGATCCGGCATATAATTACAGGGCGATAATTGTTGAATAACTCGAAAACTCACTATTTCATCTGTTTTGCGATCTCTTTGTGGATACTGCAACAGAAATCCTCCACAGAACACTTTCCCCGACGCAAGACAACTGGCTGGGAATAATCTGGAGGCAACCCTCGAGGTTTAGTATATACACGGACAAGGTCCAGTGTTTGCCACATTTTGTCGATCAGTTCATCGATATTGAGCCACTCGCGAGATGATATCGGTACAGACATGGGAATCTTGTATCTAAACAGAAATTATGGACACAGGCCATAAAGCTTCGAAACCACGCACAGAAGGTCGAGCTCTTCAATGGATATTGCATCGATCTAAGGACAGAATTAGCAGGTCAACAGTCATTATCAATTGCTGTATACTTTGTTTAACACCTGATTTGATGCTTAGCAACGTGAACTGCCAAGTCGAGGGAAAAGTACATACATAGAGTGCCGGAATGTAAACTCTGTGAGCAGAAATGTAGTAATAATGTTTCATAGGGAAAATTAGGCCCACCTATTCCCTTCTATCACGTCGACCAAGTCGTCTGCAGTAGCATTAGGTTCTCGGATAGCAACATCCGCATTGCTGATCCTGTATTCACTAAGAATTGCTTTGATTTCATCGTGGTCGATGTTTGTCAACGGCACGGTATTAGTTATCGCAATTCCACCTTTGTCCTTCTTTCGTACAATGATTGATGGTGGCTTTTTGTTCAACCTGATGCCAAAACCTTCGAGTTCAGATTCGATTATCTTTTTGTCGCCAAGCGGCTTAAGAACGTCGAGAACGATGAAAATGAGATTACAGGTGCGAGCGACTGTACCCACGGATTGCTCTCAATTCAAGCCTTGTCCAGAAAATAGCGAAAAGCGTACCAGCAATAACTGCAGAAAAGTTTCAGGAGGTGCGGCAACCTGTATGAGAGTGTGCAAGATAGCAGGACATAACATACCTTGACGACCTCTACCTCTGCCGTCATTGGCGCCCTCAATTATACCGGCTGGGCAAGCAGATCAGAAACGCTCCAATTGATTTCTCAACCCAGACTCACGAAGATCCAATATTTGTATGGGCGCTCCGTGTACTTTGAGCGTACCCGGCACCGTAGTGAGAGTTGTGAAATCAATTTCGGATGTTTCAGAGTGTGTTCCCGTCAATTTGGACATGAGCGTTGACTATCCGGAGGATGAACACTTTAAATAAATCATGATCAGTAGGACGAACCTTTCCGACTGAAGGGAAACCAACGAATCCGACTGTTGCTATACCGGTCCTATTTGACGTTGATAAAATGTACCGAGACTAAGGCGGGTGTTGCTGACCTTGCTACATCAAAACCAATGCCGCCTCCACCCCCTCCGCCACCACCTGGAGAGATGAGCTCTCGACGGAGTTTGGCAAGCTTTGCCTTGAGCTGCCCAAGATGGTAGCTCGTAGCCTTATTTTTTTGAGCTGGTTTTCACAAGTGAGTTGTTGGTCAACATTGAGTGAGGTAGAAATATCGGTACTTCTGGCCTAAAACAAAGGTTAGTCTACGAAAGATTTTGTAATTTAAGATTGTACCATCTCATCTTCGACTTCCTAAAGCTTCGCTCGGGATCAACAAACGGACAACAGAAAATTTGAGCTAACCTTTATCTTTTGTACGGTAGTCATCGTTGCAAGAAGTGGCGGTGTTTGCCGAACACAATCAATTGTGGTCGGCGACGCGCTGCCCATTCAACATCAATACTTATTCGATCCCTCAACATCTATTCTCTACCGTCGTCGGCTCCTCACTTTCCTTTCGTCAGCGTCTTCAAGGCTGAGTTTCACATCAGGCTAATCCTTAGCTTCTCGCTCCCTCAACATATCTTTGACCTCCCTTGCGACTTGCTGGTCCACAATACCCTTCGTCTTCAGTCCTTCCTAAGTATGTGCGGTGGTTCGAAATGGAAACGTGAAGTGGTCGCGGACCACAAGGTGAGCACTCTTGCAGCCTTGATAGCCAGGCTAAAACCATCCGTCGCCGCAGTTCGACTTCATCGACACAAGGGAATTCACTGATAATGGTTTCGTGATGCGAATGAAGTGCGCTCTGTCTCGCCTTCTCGGCTAATCCTTGATATATAATCGTTTTCAGGTATCTGTGGCTATATATCATCGTGCTGAAGTCCTTCATGGTCTACATACTTGATATCTTCTCTGCCGTAACCATGCTGTCCACCGAGGCTTGGTCAAATGAGATCTTCAATCAATGTAAAACGACGGACGGCTGTATCTTCATCCCCTTTAAAACCGGCAGGTGGCTGTTTGTGGGCTGTATCATCTTCTCTTTTCTCCTGGTACCAATAGTAACCGTTGTTTTCGACCATGAGTATTGATGTCTTCTTAGCTGGCATACGAAGCACGGAAATCTAAGAAGATCATCGCAAGCAGAGACATTTCTTACGCGTTCACCAACGTCATGGCGAATAATTATTATTCTCTCCGTGAGTCTCACGGTTTCCGTGTCATTTCTGTTTGAATGACCTGCGTTGTGACAGGGTCGTATGACCATTTCTGTTTCTTTGACCATATCAGTAATTCTACCAAGACCAGCGACGACTTTGCCTTCTTCGTCTTCTTCACCTTCAAAAGTCCGGCCACCCCGTAGAAATATATCATCATTGTCACTGATGTACTATATTCGCAGGTTGGAAGCGAGTCCTGTTGGCTGATGCTCCCCGCCAGACCATCAATGCTCTGACTCTATACGCTATCTATCTTGTGAAACATAAGAATCCTGGCAAATGGTACGACGTCGGCAAGTGGTTTGCGAATAACAAGAGCATGTCCACTTCCATTTTGACGGTAACCACCTTCCTCACTGTGTTGGTCTTCGCTGGATCTTTGCTGCTCCTCATTGTTGCTGGTATCTGTTATGTTCCTCTACTTTGTCATATCCAGGGCAATCTTAAGGTGGTGTCCCACAACATTGTACAATACTTATCTGATGTCCAATGTAGGAATACTGCTGCCACAAAGTCGACAAGGTGGGTCCTATATGGTTTGACAGTTTCAACAAAGCACTAACGTTACGTACTCAGCGAATTGATGCTGTAATTAAGCGCAGACAAAAGCAGCGCCTAGCTGATGCGGCTAAGCTTGCTCAGAAGGAAGCTCAGGGTGATTTCTCACACCTGAAGAACAAGAAAGGAGAGATGATTGCAAAACCGCTTCCTCAACCTACTCTTCCGAACCTATCGGTCGACGACGACTTCGACGACGACGCTTCTATGAACACGCGTGTCCCAGCGCCTAGCACTTATACACAAGATTATTACCACTACAACTCTGACAAGACCTCGGTCATTGGAGATTACCCACCTCCAATGCCTGCGTATAATCCATATTCCACTCATCAAGTGCCAGGTTCCCATTCACACTTTCAGTCTTCGTCGATGTCTCTTGGCCACGAAGATAATTATCAGCAGCAACAGATGTATGACGACGACAATGAAAGCACGATACATCTCTCTGCGGCAGCCGCCCCATTTTCCCAACAATCTACAAGTACTCCATATAGTCAATATGGCTATCCAGGTCCTACTAGTGGCAACAGTTACAACCCGCACGACGTATACCAGGGGCGGGCTGCCCAAAACACAACTCAGCCTCGAAACCCTGTGCTGGCCTATGAAAGCATATCGGGACTTGGCCATGCTGGTCACAATGCCGAAAACCCATATGGTGGCTATTACAGTAATTCCGCCACGCTGCAAGGGAACATCCATCAGCAGGCTCAGAGAGGACGTGGTTATGACGAGGATGGCAGTGGAGGCGGGTACTCCAATGCCATGTAGTGTATGACTCCGATGAATAACTTCTTGGCAACCCTTATCTGCATCTCGGTTTTTTAGCCATTGTACTTCCCGCTTTACCTGGTTCAGGTGTATCACCAGCGCGGGTGCTTCGTGTACAATAGATACTTTACCATCAGCTATACTAGAGACAGCAGCACATCATTCTATGGATTCTAAGATAACTATGCATGACGACTCGACAGGATGGCTCCTAGCGTGAAGTAATCTGCTGAGACGTTCATGATTAAGCAATGCATAAGCTTTCTAGAATCAACGGACCGTACCGTTCTAGGTGAACTTGCTCCACAAGATTAAGCCAATAATGAGAAGGAGAATCAGAATGATACCAGTAGTGACAACTCGTTGTTTATACATCCTAGATATTGCGATGTCAGAAAAACATGAGCCAAGATTGACAAAGCCTCCATGGTGTACATACGTTCTAATCATTTTCTTCAATGTGTTAGACGCTCGATCTATTGAAGAATCTGCAGTGTGTAGCTAAGGCAAGGAGTCAGCTAAGCCGATCCGGGACGATTCTTTATTACCGTTTCTCGTGCATTCTCAATTTGCTCTCGCTGTGTCCGTAGATTCATTAATATATCAGCCCCCTGATTCTCCGTTTCGAGCGCGATCCGTTGTGACTCTTGCAGTCGCTTGGTACCATCTTCAAGTCGCTTGGTGCCAGCTAGTAGCCGTATACGGTCACTGTTTGATCCATATGGCTCATCAGACGTTGTGAAGGGTTGGGATGTGGAGAGCAAGTCCGAACGAGCGACCTGGGCACGCTGTTCCTTGAGTAGCTTCTTGTACCGTGACAAGTCGGCCTTCGCTGTTCGAAGGCGTATGTTGTATTCAGAACGGATAGACTGTGGTATTCCTTGTATTTCTATTTCCATTTGTGAGACCTAGATTGGGCTAATTGTAAGGTGTAACGTTGGATTGTATACATAGGATGATACCATTTCATCAGCTTCATCCAGCTCCATGTCCACTCTCCTCAGAGCGGCCTTTCTTTCTTCTGAAAGACAGACCGTGTCAGCATTGTGGGATTGTCAAGCCTGCTGGCTATCTTACCACCGCGCTCATTCCTGTCCGCTTCTTCAAGTCTCTTTCCAATTGTTCCAATAAATTGCTGGAAGTCTTGCTCGTATGACTCAAAGAGAGCTGTCGGCGCAGTGTTCATTGATAGCCAGAGTTCTGTGGATGAGATAGTTTCCACCAGGAAGACGGTGAGTCCGGTAGAAATGAGTGTCACCGCAGTAAGTACTTAGTAGATAACTCAAAGAGAGCCTTGACCCAAATTTAGAAACAGTGATCTCCGCTCCTACAACGGTCATAACGGTCATGTCGAGCTCTACGTAGGTTGCGTTCCCCATCCCCGTTGTGGTCCTGACATGCAGCTGATTCCAATTCTGAAGAGTGTCGCTGTATCTTGACCCCCAGATCCGCGACTGGGTCCTTTTCCCTATCACCTTGGTGATGGTACGTGTTTTCCATTATAAGTACTCATGTTCAAGCTCTCAGACCAGCCTCTCTTACCACAAGATTCTGGTGGGGGTACTACGGCATTATGTCGTGATACTACTTCATTCTAAACCTAAAAAGCAGACTTTGGAGGCCATTCGTGAGCAGTAAGTAACACTGACACTCAGTGCGTAGGTTGATCTCACTCCAACAATGCAGACGGGCTCTTATACGGTCACAGATTCTCCGCGCGACGTCTGCTAACTCGCCTGCCCCTCCGCAGTATTATACATCCATTTCAGATCATCTTTCCACAGCATTCGCTGCTGGAACATATCTGAAGGATGGACCTCCAAAGGGTGACGCTCTCCCTACGCCACCTAACCCAATGGATCCTGCCGCTATGGATGGCATGATGGCGGGCATGAAGACTCAGATGGTTATGATGGTGCCACAAATGGTGATAATGGGTTGGATCAACTTTTTCTTCCAAGGTTTCGTGTTGAGTGCGTCTCCTTTGGTATAGCCATTTCGCCCGCTCATACGCTATAACTCAGTCAAGCTCCCGTTCCCATTGACTCTTGGATTTAAATCCATGCTGCAGCGCGGTATTGAGACCCCTGACATGGATGTACGATGGGTGTCTTCCTTGTCATGGTACTTCCTCAACTTCTTTGGTCTAAATGGCCTTTACCATCTCATTCTTGGAGGCGACAATGGTAGGAAACATGCCTCAAGTCAATCTACCATTGCTGACGAATCTTATTTCTAGCTGCCGACTCTTCGCGTGATATGACCGCGTCTCCTTTTGCTGCGACTGGAGCAGCTCCACCCGGCGCACCGCAAGATTTCAACAAGCTTTTCAAAACTGAGATAGATAATCTTGCATTTTCGCAAGGCCTTTATTCTTGGTTTGGTGCAGATGTTGAGGATAGAGTGCTACGCAAGTATGGAAAGCTACCGCCCGCGTAAACAGACTAGTGAATAGAATCTATCTATCGGAGTACGTTAAGAATGGGCCGGTCAATAAATACGGCTGTGATACAATCCCAGTGTCCACGGCGAATAAGGTGCAATGCCACCACGAAGCGTCTGTGTAGAATAAATAGGCTATATAAGTTGAGGATATATGCGCCCACAACCCACAAACAAAGTTTTGCATTACAGTAGGGCTGACAGTGAGGCCTCCACAATTAAACTAAACCGTCGTAGAGTGACAGAGCCTAGCAAAGTATCAGTGGCATGTGTAGGGAAATCTCACGTATCGCCCACCTGGACAATGGTTGGATCCTGCTTGCTGCCTTCAACAAATTCTTCATACGTGAGCTTCGCATCCTTATCACGATCCATGTTCCGGAAGATCTTGTCAACACGCTGGGAGGATGAAACAAATAAGTCACAGAAACCAAAGCCCCAGAAGTGTTGCACCAGCCTTCTCTGGGGTGTCTTCGTCTGGGGGGAGCTTGACCATCTCGCCGGTCATCTTATATATAGACTGGACGATCTGGAGCATCTCATCGTAGGTAATGGTGCCATCTTTATCGATGTCATACAATTGGAATGCCCCTGCGTGAATAATAGCGCTGTGAGGTTGGGAGCACACTGATACCAACGGGACGACATACACTTGAGTTTCTCCTCTAGTCGACCACGACTAGTAACGCTGAGGGCACAAATAAACTCAGTAAAGTCGATGGTGCCACTCTTGTCACGGTCAAAGACGTTAAAGACATAATCGGCAAAGTCTCCGGGATCGCCAAAGGGGAAGAACTGCTGGTAGATGCGGCCGAACTCTTCCTTGTTGAGATGGCCGGATGGACAGTCTTTGCGAAATCCTTTGTGCCTAGAATGAATGATACTGAGCAGTGGGAGGGAAAAATGAAATGATGGCGCACCATTGCTGGAGTTCCTTCTTATCGACTGGGGTAATGTTGAAGAATATAAAGAGAAGATGAGAGCAGGAAACGCACAATAAGTGTTCTTCTGGAGGCTAGCGAGCTCATCTGGGGTGAGTTTGCTCTGGGATTTGCCCATGATATGATAGAAGAAGAGAAATATGGGGGAGCATGTGAGGAGGTGTCGATAATCGGGAAACTCTGGGCATCACCTGCCATCTTGGGCGACGTGGGCTGTGCAGGGTGGTCGTTGTTGGGCATGAGGAGGCCAAAGCTCTGTTGTTGGCGGCAATGAGTATTTAAGGGCGATAGGAATGCCCCAGATGGCCTTGCAAGCCCCATGGCTAACCGAGCGATCACTAACACAGGCAGGGAACCACATGCCCGTTCTCTAATAGTCCTTTCCCAACTACAATCTCCTTCTTATCTCTCTTCCTCTCACACAAATGTGCTATGCTCATGGCTCCATCGACCAGGCCGTCAACGTCTGCCCCATGTGCAAGGTTTTCTTCCACCCAAGGTTCGTCCACGCCCACACCACACTCTCCCATTATCGACCACTATTTTCTAGGTGTCCTCATATCCGTAACGTCTGTCGCAATAGAGCCCTTCATCCACGTATAGATGTCTCTTATCTCAAGAATGCGGAAGGTAACCTGACTGCCCCTCCATTGCTGTGAGGGAGTGCTCAATTCCTCGAGCAGTCGATACGTTCAACGGCTGCGGTTACTGCAAGGTATATTCCCGGCCAACCCCATCGAATAAAATATATTTTCTCATCGCACCTCCCAGTGGGCGCGTGCCAATCCGAAGCAAGCCGGTTCCGCCAATGCCGGCTGGCCTGGCTGTTGCAGAGCTCCCACTCCCGCAGAACACAAGCTTATCCCGCCTGCGGATTGGAGGTCTGTCAGTGTAGTGCACCAAGCCCCTATACCTGCCGACATCAAGGCTGCATTAGAGATCCTTGGTACAAGGGGAAGCCCTGTCCCGAACGGCGTAGGGCGCGCTGGTACCATCAAGGGAACCAGCACTCCTGATCGCAAATTAAATGGTAGTCCTTCAAGGTCCGCATCTCTGTCAAGGTCTGCAGTGCCCTCCAAACAATGGACAGGCAGTCCGAAGCAGACCCAGCCGTTGATTGGCAACAATTTGTCCCGCAATTCCAGCTTGGCAGCGGTATCCGCCTCTGTTACAACCGCATCCATGTCTATTCCAACCGCATCCACGTCTGTTCCATCCGCATCTACTATGGATAATGTCCAGGCTCAGCGCCGGCGGAGCCTGGAGCGACGTGATAGCCCACATCCATCAAGTTCTCCGCCTAAGCCTAAGATTGTGGATTCAGAGACTTCTCTGACTCCGCGGCGTAACAGCTCTGCCCACAAACCTTCATCTTCTCCCTCTCCTTCTTCTATTTTACCCTTGAAAACATCAACCGAAGGTCACCCTCCCCCCAATCAGACCTGTGTCCGTCAGACCTGCCGTTCGTCGGTCTCGAACACCAAGGAAACGACCTCTGTAAAATTGCTACCAAGCTCACGCGCTGTAGAACGATCTGCACCTCGATCAAATAGGAAAGACGGAATATCCAGCGCGTCTAGTGGGAACGGCAGCGACGGCACTGGCTCGATGACTGATAGCACCATCACCTCGGATGGAGGCTTCACGGATTATCTGTCTGATGAATCCGAAGCGGAACTTCAGAGGCAGGCTGAGGCCCGTGCAGCCCTCCTCGCCCAGTATCAGGCCGAAGAGCTCGAATTCAAGGCTGCCCGCCAGCAGCTCGCTCATATTGACTTACGACCACCCAAAACGTGGAATCCCACTAACATCACTAATAACACAATGCCTCGTAGAATTGGATGATTAACATGTCGTTGGCAGATCTGAAGAATGGTTATTTAGTCGCGTCTCTGATCTATTTGCATGCCGCCTCTCCTTTCCTCTTTTGTACTGTTAGCCTTGTATCGAAAAAGTAGTCGATCAACTGTACACCAATGCACAAAGACTATATGTACGAACTTGGCTGCTTGCAAGGAAAATTTCAGGGTATAACCGTCCGCTAATTGCTCACACCTACTTCGTCCTATATTTTTCTTCGACACTTCTTAATTTGCCACAGGTAATTGATTATCATGGTCGGCATTGATCGAAAATATAGATCCTCGAGTTCTCGATAATAAGATGTGGACTGTGTAAGGGGCCAACAGTCGGTCAAGGTCGGTTTTGAACGTATCGCTGACGGCCTGAGTTGGACAGTGAAAATAAATTACTTCCTTGACATCTCCATGAAGGAAGCGCTCAATATCGAAGCCCGAATGAGTTGTGAATTTGCCATGATAATTATATGCGGCCATGAGTTTTTCAATTTCGGGTGTCCGGGAGAGTGCATGCGCGAAAGATCTCGACGGGATGTGTGATGATGTTTCGGCTGGGGAGCTCGGTGTTGTGACAGGAGCACTGGCAGACATTACAGAATGCAGGGACGATTCAGTCGAAATGTTTTTATATGAGCGGGCCTAGCCAGACAACATCATGGAACTCGGTCCAAAAAAAGGATTCTTAGGCTTCAAGCCTCAAGGGGCGCAAAAAATGGCGGTAGAGAAGAAAGTTAAGAATGGAAGCCCATGATTTGTATTTCAGTTCATGAACTTGTTATTTTCGCCAGTGGAATTGATTCAACTTTCAATCAAGGAGCCATAAGCGAGCTGTCATACAAAGCATACAAAGCATCGAAGGTTTCCCATTATCGCTTGTCTTCAGAGCTGGCACAACGAGAAATTGGACGTAACGGCGGGCCTCATCATTCTTCCAGCATGTAGCCCGAACGAGAAAGACACAAGCGGATCAGAAGCAGACGACAAGAATTGCAGAAGCCGTCCAACAATGCAATCAATAGAGCTTAGCAGGAATGAGAAGTGAACATATTCTCGTTATCGGATACCTCGTGAACATCGAGGGGTTAAGAATGGAAGCCCATGATTTGTATTTCAGTTCATGAACTTGTTATTTTCGCCAGTGGAATTGATCCATATATGAGCGGGCCTAGCCAGACAACTTCATGGAACTCGAGTCCAAAAAAGGATTCTTAGGCTTCAAGCCTCAAAGAATAGCGGTAGAGAAGAAAGTTATGAATGGAAGCCCTTCCAAGTGAATGATTTGTATTTCAGTTCATGAACTTGTTATTTTCGCCAGTGGAATTCATTCAACTTTCAATCAAAGCGTTAAGCGAGCTGTCATACAAAGCATACAAAGCATCGAAGGTTTCCCATTATCGCTTGTCTTCAGAACTGGCACAACTAGAAATTGGACGTAACGGCGGGCCTCATCATTCTTCCAACATGTAGCCCGAATGAGAAAGACACAAGCGGATCAGAAGCAGACGTACGACAAGAATTGTAGAAGCCATCCGACAATGCAATCAATAGAGCTTAGCAGGAATGAGAAGTGAACATATTCTCGTTATCGGATACCTCGTGAACATCGAGGAATGATTTTGCGGACTTGTGTAGTGACTTCATGGTGGGGCCTGGTCAAAGTGCGTAATGAAAATTCCAAGACAAGGATAAGGACGCAATTCAATGAACTAATGGGTGTTCGACAGGAGAAACCAACGAAGGCAAAGATCTGTTGTTTCTAGGCGTGAACACGTTTCTCCAAACATATCTCGGCCTAATTGGGACAAACGGCCATGAGTCTCCCTCTCCCCTCCTCCTCGTCCACTTTCCGTCTTGTCTCATGAACCTTGGACGCCATTCTATCACCGCTACAACCCCTGTACACATCTTTGACGCTCGTTTCGATCCCGATTGTCATATATTCACCACATCAACTCCCGCTGGATTTGCGGTCTATCGGACCTCACCACTGAAGCTCCTTCGAAAGCGCGGTGATTCCAGTTCTATCTCGTTCCAGATATTAGCTCATCTATCATGCTCTAGAACTCAAAGGAGGAACTCTAACAGCGGTTGTCCCATTCCACACGTCAAACATTCTCTTCCTCGTTGGTGGCGGCCGGAGTCCTCTCTATCCTCCAAATAAGGTTGTTTTTTGGGATGATGCTCTCGGTGCAGAAGTTGCGGAACTGGAGTTCAGGGAACGTGTCCGAGGTCTTGCGTGTCGACGTGGTTGGCTTGCCGTCGCTCTTCGCCGTAGAGTGGTCGTATTCAAGATTGGGGAACAGGTAACACGATATGCGGAATGGGACACCTGTGACAATCCTAAAGGCAAGTACGTCCATATCGATAAAGAAATTGTCTCAGCTGCTCATCTTCACGCAGGCCTCCTTGCAATGGCGACTGCTGAATATTCGACTCTTTTGACAATCGCTGGACGCCAGCTGGGCCATGTGCAACTAATCCATCTACCCCCTTGTTCCCCCCCAGCACCCATTGGCCCACCTCCATCATCACCACCTCGTAAGCCTCCGCCGCTCCCTGCTAAACATCCCGTCTCGATTATAGCAGCTCACGAGACCGCATTGACCACGCTATCAGTACCTGCCTCTGGCCGTCTCCTTGCAACAACGTCATCTCGTGGAACCTTGGTGAGAGTTTGGGATTCACTATCTGGAAAGCTTGTGAGAGAATTCCGTCGAGGCACGGATAAGGCAGATATCTATGGCGTGGCCTTTCGACCTGATGAACAGGAACTGTGTGTTTGGAGTGACAAAGGCACGGTTCATGTCTTTACTCTCGTTGCTTCTGGACCATCGTGAGTCCTTGTGTCTATGTCCGCAGACCTGATTGATCTTGATTGGTATTCAGCAATCGCCAATCTACCTTCTCTCCTTTAACCCCATTCCTTCCTCTTCCGAAGTATTTCGACTCTGAATGGTCATATGCTCAGTATCGGATACCCTCACAATTATCACATATAACACTCTCTACCCCCGTTTCGCGCTCTCCAACGGAGGATGTTCCTGATGAAGAGCGATGCGTTGTTGGGTGGATCAAAGCAACTTCGCCTGACCATTCTGAACCAGGAGAAGCGCCAGAATATCAGCTTGTCGCTTTGACCTACGTCGGTGGTTGGTATCGGTTATCTTTGCCGCAACACAGGTCGTCTTCTCGGTCATCCTCCCTGGCCAGTCCAGTCACATCTGGTCGGTCGCCTGTTACACGACACCGGCTCTCTAGTGCATCATCCGCTACTAGCCGCGATAAGGGCAAAGAGAAGGAACAAGAGAAGGAGGGAAAGGAGAGCAGAGACTGTGTACTGCAAGAATTTAGACGCTTCGGTCGTTGGGACGGGTGGGGCTGAAGCGTCTTCTATGTGCTACATTTCTTTGTACATCTCTATTTACTATCATGCATTTCCGCTTGCATCGTGCACGTATACTTTCATTGTACATATCCTGAACGCAATCACTAATTCCGTGACTGATAATTTATGACATGACGGAGACGTATCGCACGCAACACGTGACAAATAATCGGTCTTGAAGAGTCCACCACCTATGGAGAATCCACATGCTGAACGACAGGCCATTCTGCTAGAACGGATTCTTAAAAACACTGTGAGAGTGTTATCTTTTGATAGTACTGAAATAAATTATTCATGTATCGTCTAGTCAAAATGTACGGAGATGATCCTTGAACTCAACCATTGTATGGAGGTATGTGGCTGTGTATGTGCGCTTCTTTGTATTCAGCAGAAAGTTCAGGAGATTTTACGTGCCAATGCTTCTATCAAGACGGCAGCGGATTTAGCGACAAAGTATCAGAAAAATGTGCAGTACAATTTAGAGGCGACGAAGGAGAATCTCCCCATGACCAACTCAACAAGTGACATTGTAAAATAGATTCGGCTTAATTGTTCCTGTGATTCAGTCAATCTTGATGCAGACTGTATGGCTCAGACAAAACTCCAGCAACCAACTATCTGATCAATCCATCATTCTAACTTTCAAGTGGCTATCTCATGCCGATACAGTCCATTGTAAATCCCTCTGGTCCCTATTCGTCGAGATGTGGTTATTGCTCTCCTGGCGAACGAACTGCAGATCAATCAAGTCAACACACTGCAAGTTTGTCCGCAATAAGGCTTTCTTGCGGTGTATGTCCTTTACAAAAATTGAATCAGTCCAATATACTAGATGTATATTGTAGGTATACCAGAAGATGATAGATCGTGGTTGGCGTCGTTCAGGCAAGTCCAATGATCTCCACAGCACATCCCGTCCGGATGACCTCTACAGCGCCTTTCAGGATCATTCTGCTATAAGCCTGATATGAGAACAACGTGTTGCCCGCAATACACCATCAGGTCACCCTTTTCTGAGTTTCTTCATGACGGTCCAGCAAACATAAGCTTCCAGACTAGATACAACGGAATTCAAAGTATCAAGAGGCCAGAGAAAGTTGGTCAATCGGTTTGTGCTCAAGTACAATATACGACTATCTGTTCTGAGAATGCCCAGCTGGAATCGTTTCGTGATTGCTGGCCATGATTCAGAACATATGAACACTGATTCTGAGGGCAACGCGTACTGCGCACATCTTTGTATGCCTCGTCGATTATCTTGACAGACTATTTTTCAAGGTCCAAAAGAAGAAGGATAGAGAAGCTTCCGTTCTCCCTCTGTGATTCAATACATGCTTCTGAAAGAGGGTTCATTCGAGAAGCCACAACAACGCTACATGCTTTCGAGGTAAATTCATCATCAAAATTGAATCCATAAATGACTTTGCCGCTGTCCATAGACCACCATCGAACCTTCGTCCTTTACCGAGGAGAAATATGCTTTGTTTCGGAAATACCAGATGAACATTCACAATGACAGTTCCACGCCCTCTGGTTTTGAACGTTTCTTAGTAAAATCTCCTCTTCTAGTGCGTATCACACAATACAAGAAATGCTCATACTTACATTGGTCAGGAGGAACCAATCCCATATGCTCATGAAGCGCCCTCTCATCTACCGCGAAGCTATGGATCTTATCACCAACTATATAGGCTGGACGGAAAACTCATTGCAATGAGTGTCATTGACATTCTCCCGCATTGTGTATCGAGTGTTTACTTCATCTACGATGATACCTGGGAGAAATTCTCATTTGGAAAAGTACGTTTTTGCGCCACAACCCACAGAGTTCGTCATTCAACACGATAATGCACCAGTTGAGTGCGTTACGAGAGATATCTCTTGTTTGCGAGATGCGCAACGCGGGTGTTCCGGGAATGGACTTTCTGTACATGGGTCAGGTTTCACCATCATGTCTGCTATCTATCATTAACACCTGCCAGGCTTTTACATCCACTCATGCCAGAAAATGAGATATAAAGCGCAATACTCACCATCCTATTTGGCTGATCCTGTGAGTTTGATTCTACTTCCAATAAGCGCTTCTGATCAGGTCATAGGAGACGCACGACTGGTATCCGTTGTCGCATTGTCTTCCTCTCCTCGATAAATACAAATATGCTAACTTCGCCTGCCCCGACAAATCACATAATGACCCTTCATATATCAGCCCAGGTACGTCTTACAAATTCATGTTTCGAAACCTTCTGATGACTTCGGTTGGCCTGGTTCAACAGAAATGACAGCAATAAGTCAGTCAGATCTCAACGAAATCCTGATGGTTTCTAGAGTAACAGACAGGAAGATTTTGACAAGACCGATAACTGTTCGTTGCATATCTTTTTGAGCTTTTTTGACTTAGTCATTCCCTCTAGACGTCAATGGATTGGGACGATGAAGAGTCGCGAGCTGATATCATGACGTATATTGACAGTATAGGGGTGGATACTGCAAAGGAAGTAGTTATTATCTTGTAACATAATGTTATTTTGTAACGTCCGGGCTGTGTGACATGGGGTTATATCACGTCACGATTTTTTGATGAAAACCGACAGAACTAGCCTTCGACCAGAATGGTACGTTGAGCCCATCTGACGCATCATATGCATTCTCACCAAACGGAAGCTTCGTCGTCAAATTAGAGAACGTCGCCAATATATATACGCAAAATCTCAAGAAGCCCAAGAACGACAGACCTATGAGCGAAAGCAACAGCTGAAAGATGCTCTGGCGAGCGGAAAGTCTCTGCCTACGGAACTGAAAAAGGACGCAAAAAAATTGGGAAAGGATTTGGCCTTCGACGATGCCCAAGAAGGTGAGGTGAAACACAGTCATCTTGCATGTCGACTCAATCAGATCCCTTCAGAACCAATGACACATATTGACAATGAGTATTCTTATGCTGGAGTCCAGGACCCCAAGATTGTCATTACAACATCCCGTGATCCAAGTTCTAAGCTGTTGCAATTTACCAAGGTGAGGATCTGACCAATTCTGGGTTGAAAGTAATCCAATCGAACAAGGATATCAGGAAATGAGACTCGTGTTTCCCAACTCTCATCGAATAAACCGCGGAAACTACGTTGTGAAAGAACTCGCTGAAGCCTGCAGAGCTAATGATGTCACCGATTTGATAGTTCTGCATGAACATCGCGGTATCCCTGGTGAGTGACCTTTTGATTATGGATTTCGGAATATAACTTCATCGAGGAATAGATGCAATGATTGTTTCACATTTCCCTCATGGTCCTACAGTCTTTTTCACGTTATCTAACGTTTCCCTACGGCATGACATCGGAACCTATAAAGACTCTACCGTTTCTGAACAATATCCGCATCTCATTTTCGAGAATTTTACGTCGTCTCTGGGGAAGCGCGTTCAAGACGTTTTAAAATACCTGTTCCCTGTTCCTAAGGAGGATAGTAAGCGGGTTATGACTTTTGCAAACGAAGATGACTTCGTTTCATTCCGGTAAGAGCTCGTTGACTTATTATGATATTTTCTCACTTCCCAGTAAGTCATCATGTGTTTGTGAAAATCCCGCGGGAAGTTCAGCTTGCCGAGGTTGGCCCCCGATTTGATATGAAGCGTAAGCACCCAGATACTTCCATTGCAAATTGATTGACTATCTTGTAGCCTACGAGATCCGACAAGGCACTATTGAGCAAAACGAAGCCGAACGAGAATGGGTGCTTGCTCATTATGCCCGAACGACGAAAAAGCGAACTGCATTGGGTGGTCCTGCGTCGTCAGCTGAACCGCCTGCAAAAAGATCAAGGAGATGATCTTTCTATTTGTCAAGTTGGGAATGGGGACTTTTTGTTACTATGTTATTACTTTTGATATCTACTGACGCTGTCAACAGCAACACTCTGTGATTATATACGATATGTCGTAAGTTATGGGTTAGATAGCCCTGTTATCGGCTTGCGTGTCTCGTCGCGATGCATTAAACCCAGATACAGCAAGCCGGATGAATGCTTCGTGCTTAACCTGATGGAAGGTGATAGATGCGTCTGGTTTCAGGTACAGTTGTGCGAACGCTGCTAGAATCGGGACCTCGGAGTTTCTCCACAGTAGGTTTGCTGTGTAGATACATTGTGCAACACTTGCCTCATACTTCAAATATGTCAATGTCATTGCTTGGGACTGAGCACACTGACTAGAGCACCTCAGAACCATAGGATAATCGGAAAATTCGCCAACATAACATAACCTGCATATCTTAGGACGTCTTGGGAATAACTCACAAATTAATCTACCGTGAGAGCCCCATCGAGCTTCGCGAAATCCTGAAAGAAAGCGGAGAAGAGATTGATGGCATTCTGAACATCATGCGAGCCCGCCATTTCTCGAATTGAATGCATCGACAACATAGCAGTTCCGACATCAACAGTCCGAATTCCGATCTTGGATAGCATAGGACCAACAGTAGATCCACACGCCCTGACATCCATCGATTAGTATTAAATGGGGCGAAAACAATTGTTCATACATGTCGTTCCGAACTTCATATTCTTGGACTTGTCCTCCTTTGCGCTCGATCAATTGTTTCACGAGGAAAGTAGATATAGCATCACTAGCGTATCTCTGCTTCGCGTTGGTCTTGACCACAACGCCGCCGTTTATCCTTGGCTTATGTTTGTCTTCATGCTTCGAAGAGTAGTTGGGGTGGATGGCATGTCCCATGTCGGCAGAAATGAGGAACGACCGAGAAATGGACTGCGCAAAAGCTGCTGGCGTAGGCGAAAGTCGATTGAGCAAGGAAGGGATGAGGCTTGACTCTGCACCGGAGGTCGAAACGCTGCCTATTTCTTCGTGATTGAAGAGAGCGACGCAGTTAATGTTACCCTCAAGCGTCAGGAAGGTTGATAACGAAGCTGTTTCAGCTATAGCTTCGACAGCGCAGAATCTTTAAAAGGATCAGAATCAGTCACTTTTTATAAAGATGCCTTACGATGACACAAGGTTGTCCATACGAGGGCTGAAAATAAACTCGTTGTTAATACCCCCGAGAGTAGCAGGCTGCGTATCATAAAGGGACCTATATACAGATCATTATCCAGAAAAAAAATACCAAAGGACCACTCATGCAACTCAAAGTCGTGGATATCCTCTGGATTGATCGAGAGTTCGACGGCCAATAACGATAACAACTCCGAGTGGTGATTAGCCTGAATGCTCGTTGCCTTTTGATCGGAAAGTATTTTTGTGACCTCATTGTCGTCATCCTTCTCTGCGTTGAGCTGATTTTCCAACAATCCAAGGATCGGAATAAACTCCGTTTCTTGATTGAATTTAAAATTGTCATTGACAGTCCTATCCACTTCAAGATAAATGAGTAGACGAAATGTGCCAAGAAAAAAAAGAAGCAAGTACTCACGGTGAATGGCGAGAGTGGGGATACGCAAAAGAGGGCGATCGATTTTAAGGAGCTTTGATTTGTAAAGCCCATTCCTTTCTTTGATAACTACACGTCCAGCCAAGGAAAGATCGCGGTCCAGCCAGGAATGCCATACTCCACCACCATACGTTTCAACTCCAACTTGTAGGTATCCCGACTTGGTGCGCTTAGAAATTGGGCGAACCTAATTATATGCTTAGCCAGCGGCATCATGAACAGGTGCTAGTATTACCTTGAGATTGGGGCTGTCAACATGTGTGGCCACAATGCTGAATCCAGCACCTTGCTTCCATTGTGCAGGGATTGTGAACGCTACGAGCGCCGCTTGATTCCTGATACAATGAGCAAGATGACGTCGATAAGCAGGCACGAAATCACCTTGTGAAGAAATACTTGCCCCCAGGCTGTATACTTTTTTCCCACTCATCTTTCTCTCGAACCTACGTGCAGTAATATTTAGATTTGTTTCTGTCTGCCTGATAGATAACAATACAATCTCGCCTTTTGGAAACCAGCTCTCTCGAGACGGAGAGATGCATTTTCCACAGCGTGGAATGGAGTTGGGGAGGCATTAACAAACTTGAGGAACTTGAAGGCGGCTTCAGGGCTGTTTGGGTAGGACATCATGGTCGAGAAGGGCCTCCCCAGATATAGAGGTATCCGAATCAGTGCCTTCACAGCGGCTCTTGCCCGGCACGGATGGAAGTTCTGAATCATATGACCGTCAGTCACGTGTTCTTGGATATTTTCTCTTTTCCCCTCGTACACTAGAGTATGGTAAAGACATACAGCAAGCACGTTCCAGCGGCAGTAGGTTTACAATGAATTCACTCTGTACTTTCTGGACCTAAATAAATTCACAGGCATTCGGTTTGATCTGTAGTTCATCATCCAATTCACGGTATGATGGGAAGTTTGCCTATGTTCCTGCCCTGGAGGATGTATTGGTATGGGATGTAAAGAAGGGAACAATGGTTCGTCTGTACTAAAGCTATGATATTAGCGGTTCTGATCAGTTCAGGTGGCCATGTGGCATGAAATAAGTCACATCGCGGAAGTTACAGCCATTTCTCAGTCTCCTAAGAAGGACGTGTTTGCGGTTGGCTATACGGATGGATCCATTCGTTTATGGAATTCCATTAGCAATACTGTCATCTCGACCTTCAATGGCCACAAAAAATCTGTTACCGCGCTTGCCTTTGATGAACAAGGAACCCGACTCGCATCAGGGTCCCAGGATACTGATCTAATTATATGGGATATCGTTGCTGAAGCTGGGTTATTTCGGTAAGTAAGAATGACTTCAATTTCTTAGCAGGAACTCATGTTTCACCCGAGTCTCCGCGGGCATCGTGACCAGATCACAGCCATTCGATTTATTACTCATGCAGATCTTCCTTCGACCTCGACCGCTTCTGCATCAGGCCTTCTGCTTACTTCTTCAAAGGACACCTTTTTGAAACTATGGGATCTTTCGACGCAACATTGTATACAGACGGTCGTTGCCCACCGTTCCGAAGTCTGGACCATAGATATCAATTCTAAGCAAGACCTTGTTTTTACAGGGAGCAACGAAGGGGAAATTAAAGCGTGGCGCATCGATCATGACACATTAGCAAATGGTCTTCAAGAAACCGAGTCAGGCGAAGTGTGTTTACACTTTCCGACTGACTCTATCGAAGCTGACCTGACCTCCTTGACTAGGTCCCAAAGATCATACATCCTCTTTCATCCTTACCCCTTGCGTCTCGTCATCGCGTTTCCCAAGTAACATTTCATCCTTCACAGCCGTTCCTCGCTGTACAGTCTCATGATCGCTCAGTGGAAATATTCCGTATCAGATCTGAAGAGGAGGTACGGAAGAAGCAAATACGAAGGAAGAAACGTGAGAAGGAAAAGAAACTCAAGGCAAAGGGTCGATGTGAAAGTGAAATAGATGAAGACGACAAAAACGACGAAGGAATCAAACTCGTCGATCTTTTCACCCCGTACCTTGTTGTCCGTGCCAGTGGGAAGATCAGGTCTTTTGATTTCGCGGGAAATGTCACCTCGAACCGCCCTGTTCAGGTTTGTTGAAATGACTGTTAAATCGTTCCATCTATCTCATTGGCCTGCAGATAATGACGGCTCTGGCCTCAAACGCCATCGAAGTATATAATATTCCCCAGCCGACCAAATCCAAGGATATTCCAGATGCTGTCCGTTCCTTCTCTATCGATCTTGCTGGTCATAGAACCGATGTTCGCACTCTTTCGTTGAGCTCTGATGACGGAATTCTGGCATCCGCTTCCAATGGTACACTTTTTTGGGAGAGTTTCTTTATTTTACTGACATGACTTAGGCTCTCTCAAAATCTGGAATATGAAGACTAACGCATGTATCAGAACAATAGATTGTGGATATGCTGTCAGCAGCACCTTTTTGCCCGGGGATCGCCATGTTAGTATCTTGCCCTTGTTGAGACCCCTGTGTGTTCAACTTTTTGCAGGTCGCTGTCGGCACTAAAAACGGAGAGATTCTCATATATGATCTCGCATCGTCGTCACTCACAGAGACAATCCAGGCGCATACAGCCACTGTATGGTCATTGCACGTCAGAGCTGATCAGCAAGCTCTTGTAAGTGGCAGTGCCGACAAAGATGTAAAGTTCTGGGAATTTGAACGTAAAAATGCAGCTGGAGAAAGTGTATGTCTTTAATGGAAATGTTGTTTACTTCTCTCATCTCTATAAAAGGCTCAGCAACCAATGGCTCTGGTACATACTCGGACACTGAAAATGACTGACGAAGTTCTCGCCGTCAGATATAGTCCAAATGGGAAGTTTTTAGCCGTCTCGTTACTCGACTCGACGGTGAAAGTCTTTTATCAAGACTCACTCAAGTTTTTCCTGTCTTTGTATGGGCACAAGGTACTTCAAGAACAACCGAGTTTTTTCCCAAACTTACATATTTCAGTTACCAGTACTGTCCATGGACATATCCCATGACTCAAAGCTCATCGTCACTTGCTCTGCTGACAAGAATGTCAAGATCTGGGGTCTTGACTTCGGAGACTGCCATAAATCAATATTTGCTCATGACGAAAGTGTTATGCAAGTGGCATTCGAGCAAGGTTCCCATCATTTCTGGACCGTTGGAAAGGACAAGTTGCTCAAATACTGGGATGGTGACAAGGTTTGCTTCTACCCAAAAGGTGGACCACAACACTCATATCCCATAGTTCGAACATATCCAAAATTTGAGAGGTCATCACGGCGAGATCTGGGCTTTGGCTTTGAGTCATCATGGCAAATTCGTCGTCACCGGCTCACGCGATAAATCAATTCGCGTTTGGGACAAGGATGAAGACGATGAGGTACGATCCAATGCAGAGGCCTGTGCTACAGTACAGCTCAAAATTCACCAGATTTTTCTTGAGGAAGAGCGAGAACGAGAGCTTGAGATGATTTACGAGAATGGAATTGCGGATTCGTTAAATCGCTCCGAAGCACCTATCGGGAGCGGCGCGGAAAATAATACGATCAACGGTCCTGCTCAGGCAGAGGTGACTTCTGTTACCAAACAAACTGCCGAAACCCTGATGGCTGGGGAGCGAATCATGGAAGCCGTTGATTTAGCGGATAAAGAACGCGCAACATTCCGAGAATACGAAGATGATATGGCTAAATTGCCTTATGATAGCCCGATGCGCTTACAGCCTCCCCCAAGAAATCAGTTATTAGCTCAACTGGACAAGACTCCCGATGAGTACGTTCTCTGGGTGATAGAAAAAGTTCGTAGTGCCGCACTGCATGATGCATTGCTGGTCCTGCCCTTTGGAAAGGTCGTTTCATTGATGGCATATTTGAATCTCTGGGCTCAAAAGGTGCGTGAAATCGAAACTCGTAGAATTGTGCTTCTCCTTAATCTTGTTTCAGGATCTGAATATCCCGCTTGTGTCACAAATCATTTTTTTTCTCCTCAAAACACATCATCATCAGATCGTCGCGAATCGTGTGATGCGCTCCTCGCTTATTCCCTTACGAAAACACCTTCGTGGTGCTCTCCAGCGACAAAAAGACGTCCTTGGATATAACCTCGCCGCGTTACAATACATTCGGAGACAGAACGACGCTCATCGTACCGCTCAGTTCTACGAAGAGGAAGGATTGGATGAGGAAAACGTACGTGCAAGAATAGCGGAAGGGAAGAAACGAAAGAGAGTTGATATCAGGGTATAGAGTGTACAGCCTAGTGATTGTGGTATTACAGGTACGAATGATAATACAATGATATAGTCTTCTCTGAAAATATCCATCCTGGTGTTCACTTGCCATTGTGCCTCGGGCCCCATAGTTCCTCTCGCCTAAATACGACTTGAGTCTTGTTTTTCTCGAAGTCTAAAATCTGGGACTTACCAATCACGATCAGCTGGCGGTGTTGCTAGTCTGTACTGGACGGTCAACTTTCCTGTATCTGGGTCAGCGAGTTGACGAAAGGCGGCACGCGTGAGGTCGATGTGATGAGAGCCTTCCTTGCACCCCGCACAACTGTCCACGACCCGCACAAATACGCATTTTTTGGGACCATTGCATACTTATGACATTGAATAGGTTAACTATGACATACAGTAGTAGCGACCTACCTTCAAGGAACTCAAAACATTTCGGCCGATCGTGCCACCCGTGGAGGGTGGTTGCACAGGCGAAGGATTTGTCCTAGAGAATTTTTAACAAGGATCGTCCTCTGTTCAATAAGAACAAACCGTTGGAGACCACCCTCCTTGCGCCCAACAACTTGGATTCTTGAGATCGTGGCCGGTGTACCTTTCAGCAGGGAATTTTCGTAAGTATAGACGGTGGCATGAAAAAGATATTCACTTACCAGGTAATTGTTACTTTCTCTAGTTTACCAATCCCCTTCATTCCCTTCCAGACGTGAGATGCAATGTCGCCGATAGTACCCAATTTCGATATGGCGTTTCTCTTCTCAGTTAAACCTTTATCGACAGATGAAGAATTTGTGAGGTACTTGTACGAGAGATCTGTTGCTTGTATGGCTTGCCAGCCATCTCGCGGGTCGAGTTCGTAGTCTCCAAGTGAGTGAGCTTCAGAGTACCTGCTTCGCGCAGTTGCAGCCGCTAAGGCGGGAATGAGAACAAGGGAGAAAAAGGCGACGAAGGAGAACGAAAAGTAGTAGACTTTAATCATGATGGCAGGGCCGAAAACGAATATCCGCTTGGTTGGCTGGTTGGTCGTGTAGGATCGACGGAGGGATGACGCGTGCCGGCAGTAATCACTCGCAAGTCACGTTAGCGCGCTGATGGGTCATGTGGGCGCAGATCCGAGTTGATGACGTATTTTCCGGAAGCGATGACTCCCGGGAATCGAAATTTGCCTTCAGCTTATAGCCGTCCTTCTCTCTCTCTCTATGCCCGCAGAGCCTTCCAATCTTGTTCATGGTGCTACTCGCCGTGTTACACGTAAGACCATAAGTGAAGATGAGGTTGATATCAGGCGGGCAAGAGGAGAAGTATGTTTACCACCCGGTTTCCTATTTATTAGCTCATGCAAATCCTCCGACAGATCTCCTGTGCCGAGTGTCGAAGGTACGTAATCTTGGCAGTTGTCTTGTAAGGATTAACTTTTGAGGCCGTATCCAGACTTAAATTAAAATGCGATAAGAAGTTGCCCTGTGGCTCCTGTAGTAAGCGATACCTTTCATTTCCAGAATAACCCAATAACATCGCACAACTCCAGCTCGCCGTGGATGCCCTTCTATTTGTCCCAACGGCAGTCTCTCTACTGGTCAAGGAACAAGGTATAACTCGTCTTTTTCCAGTCAAACCTTCTCTAACCTTGGCCAGATTCGTACTCGCTGACACAACTCAACTGCATGCAAAAATAGCAGACATGGGGCAACGAATACGACAATTGGAAGATGCAGTCGCAATTTTTCAAGCTGGTGTATCCAACGAGCCGCATCCGTTACTCCGCGACGAGTTACTTGCAATCAAATTTGGACCAGATAAAGGACAGATACCAGAAAGAGATCAGGCACCTCGAGAGAATTCCACAAACTCCATTGATGCGCTGGGAACACTTACCATCGGTGACCATGGTCAAGTCAAGTATTTTGGACGTTCTGCAGGATCAGAGGTTTGTTCGAAATCTGCCTTTGCAGCATGGGCATCACTTTTCTAACTGCTACTTGTGCTCGTATCCAGGCGCTCCTTTTGGTACGTCCTACTCTTTCATTCTCGCGAACCTGACTCGTCTGAGACTGATGGCTTAGGCTGGGGCTGAGCTGGATAAGATGGCTTCTGGTCTCGAAAGTGACCTGACTCAAGAAATGTCACCAGAAATCTTTCAGCTATCGACTTCATTCCCGTTCACTGCACCCAATAGTCCCGAGAAGTACGAGATTGCTCTCGACGTCTTATTCGGCTACCTTCCAAGCCAAGCTCGGGCATGGTCCCTTTGTGAGACGTACATGGAACATGCTTCTTGGTCCTTTCGTCCCATGAAAAGGGACGAGGTCATTGATGAGATTCTTTCTCCTATCTATAAATCCATGAAAGAACGACGTGCAACTGATTGCCCCGGCCCTCACACAATTTTTCCACATAAACTCGCCGTTCTATTTCTTGTCTTTACACTTGGCGCTCTGGTAGACCTCACTCTTGAACCATGTGAGCAGTTGTTTATATCCTGATAGTTCCACTCACCCCTGAAAGATAACGCGGAATCTGACCATTATTACCATCTAAGCCGGGCTTGTTTATCCCTACGATCTATCTTTGAATCACCGGAAGTAACCACCGTACAGGCAGTGGTCCTCATGGCATCATATCATGGTCTCGGAGGAAAACGTTACACCACGGACAGCGTATGGTCTTTGACAAGTTTGGGTTGTAAATTAGCTCAAAGTGTAAGCTGGTTTGACCTACTCCTCTACTCTCTCTCACCACGTTCTCATGTTTAGATCGGTTTGCGTAAGGGAATAACTCGATTTCAAATCGTTTGAACTCATTCTCATTTCCCAGACCGTGACAGCGCGAGATTCAACATGGATCCCAAAACCGTGCAACGACGAAGGTCACTGTTTTGGGAGCTTTTTTCAACAGATTTGTTTTATGTACGCCATGTTTTTTGTTCAATCATTAAAAATTCTGAACTAGCTTGATGACAGAGCCTTGCAACCGGAAGACCACCGTCAATACGTCTATCTTATGTCGACTGTGAGTTCCCTGAGGATGACGAGGCAACTATCGACAAAGACGGGAACGTACTCAAAGGCTGTAAGCACGTGTTGCATTCTTCGCCTTGTCATTGTTTAAAACCGCTTTCAAAAGATTACCAATGGAAATATGAATTTTCTCAGGAGATAGCTTCGACTGTGACAGAACTCACACTGACCGCCGAGCCTCCGCAGTACCAGACAGTCCTTGATCTTGACCGCAAAGTCCGCGAAAAGACACTCCCTTCTCATCTCAATGTCTTCATGAGCCTCGAGGATGAACATTGTACCCCATCTGTTTACATGCGCGGTTGTCTCCTTGGGCAATATCGAACAGTCAGTCAGTATACATCTGCCATCTCACTTAAAAAGTCGTTTGACAAGTCAACATGTAGCTTTGTTGTATATTCATCGGAGTTTCTTCGCACAAGCTATGCTCGACCATCCTACTAATCCGCTGCGGAGCCCTTACGCGCCTTCCTTTCTCGCGGCATACCGATGCGCTTCTGGAGTCATCAAATCCAACTTGAACCATTTCGAACGTTTCCCCGATCTTTGTTGTAGATGGTGGAGTATCTGGACACATTGTGAGCGATCATCAGGCAGTACATCTTTCCGTGCTAACGTGCAGCGTTAATGCCCAGTATTCTCCGCAGCTGTTCGTCGTGGTTGGGTCCTACATTTTCGTTCTACTGATTTGATCTACATAGATCATCGTCGGCACGATCGTGACTCGCTCACCTTCGTCAAGCATGGCCCCTAGTGCGTTCATAGAATTAGGACTCGCTTGTGACCTGTTCGAAAAGGGCGCATCCCATTCTCGTCGTGCTCGCAATGGCCTGGTAGGTGTTCCACTCTTGTAAGTCTGCAAGGCACCATTCAATCCATGTCATACTAGGCCATTCTTGGTAAACTGCGAGAAAAAGCCTTTCAAGTCTATTCACAGTTCCGAAGTGGTAATCAATCTGCGAATGCTGTTCTTTCTGTTGGCAAGCCGGATTATGGTGACGACGAACTCGCCCTTTTCGGCGGACAGACACGAGTCCTAGTCAGCAAGTTGCTCAGAAACTCATCCACTCAACAGCACCAGACATCAGTGCACAGTGAGGATAGCGCGGTCGGGAGCCCTGCAGAAATGACACCCGACGTCCATCCATCACTCGTGGAATACCTTTCTAAGATTCCCTTAGATCATACCAGCAATCCCAATAGACCTCATCGCGTTTCTGCGTCGTCGACTATCCCATACATGCCGCAGAATGCATTCCCACCGAATGAAGGATATCTACCTCAAGACCGGGGGATGAAATCCTCTGTACAATCATCTTGGCCACCAACCGTTTCTCTAAC
>JAGDQM010008427.1:0-37738 GCA_017580835.1 Termitomyces bulborhizus
CCAGAGTTGCCAGAGTTGCAGAAGAAATCACAGAGGAAAAGGGTAATTGTGACCGTGACGACACGCGTATCCTCAATTGTTCGGTGCGCGACTAATCTCTCGCTTTCATCATGTCGATTCCTCGAGATGTCGAAGAATTCTTGGATAACTATCCGGATAATGTCGATGATCCGGAAGCATCTGAAAATTTCGAGTTTTACTCCAACATACGTCGCTGCCGTCCAGATGACCGCTTGATCGATGAAATCCACCAACAGTGAAGTGTTATTTCCAAGCGCATGCTTTGTGTCGTCTTGATGTCTTACAGATGGACGGGAAACTATGATAAGCTCGAGTACAAGCATGGATATATACAATGGCTGTAAGCTTGATTCAGGAGATTATTCACAGATGGACATTGCACAATCACATAGATTTCCAATACAAGAATACGGCATGAACTACGAATCACAACCTTTGCAACGTCATGAAATCAGAGCCATGAAAGCTAGCCCTGCTATAGTTGACCGTATTATAACCTCGTATAAGATGATGCTGGACTTCTATGGGATGCGACTCATCTCTGTCGACTCGGGGCTTGTTGATCGCTCTCTACCACCACGTAATTTTGCGTCTAGATACAGCAATCTTACTCGTGAGTTTGTTTAGTTGTATAGGCAGACTTGGTGTTTACGATCAAAATTACCCCGAGGTTCACCGCACAACAACCTCAGAATTTCTCGCATATTGAAATGCTTGTCTGAATTTGATCTCGAGCATTTAAGCGTGGGATTTCTACTTCACGTTCTGTGGGAACAAAGTGATGGCCAAGGATTAGATACGCCTGGGATACGCAGTAGTATGGATAGATGGTGGGCAAATTGCCTGAGGGACGATGAAAAACGAAAGAAGGTCGGTGATTTCGTTCGAAAAGTCCGAAGCGAAGGAAATGGGTATGTTTTTACGCGGAGAATGTATCGAGAAGAATTGGAGTCGGAACCGACTGGGAATGGTACGATAGCGGCATCGAAGAACGTGATGGATATAAGGAATGGTACCACAAAGGAGTCAGCAGAAGTGGAGAGAATTCCGGTCAATACGGGGTCAACATACATGGTCAACACTCCTGGCGATGTCATAAAGCATGCTGAAAAGCGAACGTCGACGGAAGTAGAGGAAAAGCCTGATGCAACTGGTTTGGAGGCATGACGGCACGTGTCGATGAAATCTGGTACCATTGAAAATGCTAATGCTACTTGATTCAGAGTCCCCTGCAGAGTTATGCCACAGGGCTGGTATTGGTAGTTCTAACTCTTCAATGATTGGGCATTGTTGTTTTGATACTCACCTTCTTTGTCCAAGTAGCTCTTCGAGTTTACCTGCCCAAGCGTCGTGTCGCTTTTCCTTATACAGATGGCTGATTGAGCAAAGGAGATTCTCGATGGAATCAAACGTATCATTCTCTGATGAGCCTTCGATAGATGTTCCCGGCCCGATCTAGTTAGTGCGTCTAGTTAGTCTCGAAGAGCTGCTGGAGATGCGAGGTGCTATGTTACACACAGTATAACCTTGAATTGTGAGCTTCACAGTAATGACATTTCCTTCCAGAATTTTCACGGAAGCTTTTGCTTCGTACGAGGTACTAGAAGCAAGGGAGAATGACTGAATACCAAACGATTGATCTTCCAGAGCTGTCCGAAGTTCACTGACATAGAAATTTGCAGGATTGGATGACATCAGGCGAAGCTTGCCTCAGAAGCGCCCTGGTGAGGAATTCGATTGGCCACGTGAACTTGAGTAATGGATGACGATCAACTTGACCATCAACTTGTGCGCAGTCTTGTGTCGGACTTGACAATCAACTTGTCAGACGTGCTTCTGCTGCACGTAACTGCAAGAAGCTTAACTCGGACGCGACTAGAAGCTTGAAGTCGAAGTTATGGATGTCGTCAAAGCGGTGGAGACCTATGTTCTCAAGCTGATTGCAACTCCTTCGACCATGAAGGTCCTTCTTCTCGATTCACATACGGTCAGGTTTTTCTCATCCCTTCCAAGGCTGTTGGTTGACGGACAACTTACCAGACTCCCATTGTGTCTTTGGCCACCACACAGTCAACCCTCCTATCTCATCAAGTATATCTTACAGACCGCATAGATAATAAGAAACGGGACCGGATGCCTCACATGAAATGCGTTTGTTTCTTGCAGAGCAACGAGGACAGCCTGGCCGCTCTCGAAGGAGAGTTGAGCGAACCAAAGTATGGAGAGTATTACCTGTGTCAGTTGGTGAATCTTTGTGCCCTGGCGGAGTATACGGAACCATCGAGCTTACTCATGAATCTAGATTTCAGCAATATCTTGAGTAAGACTGCAATTGAACGGCTGGCTGAGGCTGATGAATACGAGGTTGTCAAAGAAGTACAGGTGCGCCCCTCTGATTTTTTCCATCTCATGTGAGTACCAAATTTGCTTCAGGAGTACTTCGCGGATTATGCCCCATTGCTACCCTGTCTATTCTCTTTTAATCACATACCGACCTCTTCCAATCCACTCTATGGGTCTTCCCCCAATGCGTGGGACATTAAAGCTCTTGAACAGACGGTACAAGGACTCACCGCTGTCCTATTGAGCTTGAAGAAGAAACCTATCATTCGATATGAAAAGATGAGCGGTATGGCCAAAAAACTTGCGTACGAGGTTCAGGTACTACTGTGTTGGATATCCTCTGAATGCGGCATTCATGTACTTTTCAGCACCGCATACGTTCAGAATCTTCCCTTTTTGATTTTCGCCTCGCTCAAGTCGCCCCTCTACTGCTAATTCTAGATCGTAGAAATGACCCGGTCACTCCCCTTCTGTCGCAATGGACATATCAAGCAATGGTACACGAACTTTTAGGAATTCAAAATGGGAGGGTAGATATGAAAATGGTACCAGATATCAGACCGGAGTTGGCAGTGAGATAATCACACATCTTGAGACATTCCTCACTGAGCTAGCGTTTAGGAAATCCTTCTCACTACTAATACTGATCCATTCTTCCAAGCACACTATCTTGCGACGTTCGGTGACTTAGGGACGTCTCTGAAAGACTACGTCCAGTCCTATCAGTCCCGTTCAATGGCCCATTCCCCCTCCTCCATCAATTCTATATCAGATATGAAGAAATTCGTTGAGGAATATCCGGAGTTTAGAAAACTCGGAGGCAATGTCAGCAAGCACGTCGCGTTGGTAGGCGAATTGAGCCGACTTGTGGGCAGGGATAAGCTTCTTGAAATTGGTGAAGTTGAACAAGGTCTGGCTACCAGTGCGGGTACCGACTTCCGGGTGAGTTTAAGGAACCCAAACTCCGGTATATCGTCTAATGCCTTCCATTGACAAGAATGTACAAGCCGCAGTTACTGACCCTAGTATTGCATCATGGCACAAACTTCGCCTGGTCGTTCTATATGCCTTGAGATATCAGAAAACTCAAGCAAACAATATCGCAAACCTAATAAACCTTCTTCTGGCAAACGGAGTATCTCGAGAGGATGCTCGGGTTAGAATACTTTCTTGCTTCCTGCCATCCAGAGATATTGATGTCAAGAACAGCTGGTCTATGTATTCTTAAATATTGCTGGTGCAGATCAGCGACAAGATGATCTCTTCTCTACTGAATCGCTCCTTGCGAAAGGCCGATCGGCGTTGAAAGGCCTCAAGGTAAAAAGGTCACTGTTATTGAAAATACAACTGCTGACATGTCTAGCAGGGAGTTGAAAATGTTTATACACAGCACACACCACATCTATCACAAACTCTCGAACAATTCTTCCGGGGAAGACTGAAGGAGACTAGCTATCCTTTCGTCGAGCCGCCTGGACCCAATGCAAGTTTACAACGGTGCGTATTTTTTGTTTTCCTGAAAGGTTAGCTAAATCTTTTTACAATACTCTGTGCAGACCACAAGATGTTATCATATTTATGATCGGCGGGACAACATACGAAGAAGCGCGCACTGTAGCACTGTTCAATCAAGATCCCGCTGCCGCTTCAAGTGGTATACAAAATACGGTAGGCACGCGTCTCCTGCTTGGTGGCACATGTGTACACAATTCTTCTTCGTACGGTATTTCCTCCGCTCACCAAGGCTCCATCATCTCACTACTATCAAAGGTATCTCGAAATGATACGAACAGCAGCAACAATGTTCCCGTCCTCAGTATACGAGCCTCCTCCGGAATCCATACCCAACGCACCTTCAGTAAATTTGAACCTTGGCGGTGTCAATGTAAGCTTGGGTGGGTCAGGTGGCACAGGTGTATTTAGGACAAGCGGCGAGGGTGTCGGTATGCAAGCAGATGGAATTCGGGACGGGGTTCTCAGTTTGTTCGGCAAAGTCAAACAAGGTGTCGATCGGATTGGGATACAATAGGCCAGGCTTCGTTGTCGGGTATACTAAATCATATGAGTTTTCGCTCTTGTGTGGACCGACAACTTTTCAACCTTAAGCATGTTCGCGGAATAAGTCCGGGCTTTGGTAGGCCACGTGAACAACCAGATGAGGTGACACGTTGACGGGCACGGACATCACGTTCCTTCTCAAAGTCATCTTTTTTCTCCTTGTTTTCTCTATTCCAGGAACTTCGACCTCTCGGCGCCTTTCAAGGTCATTTTCCTCAGCTCACCATGGCGAAAGGTCTGTTTGGCGGTCTCAAGGGTGTTGACGCCTTTGGAAAGGTCTACATACCATTTGACACGTCGTCCTTGTGCTTAGTTTTTCTTTTTTTGTAGACCACGGAGGATGTAAAAGTCAAGACACGAACTGGCGCATTCTGTTGGTATACAATTCGAGTCCTATGGCTGCCACTCATCCTTTAATAGTGACAATTCTATCCGCTGCTATCATCCTGGCATTTACCACCATGGAGTTTCTTGATTACCGGAAGATAACTATTGACACATCAATTGTTGTCGACAAGAGTCGAGGAGAGAAGCTTACAGTCAATATGAATATCACTTTCCCTCGAGTCCCCTGCCACCGTCAGTTCTACACCTGGATCCCAGTACATTGTCAATTGATTTGTTCGGGTAGTTCTTAGCTTGGACGTCATGGATATCAGTGGGGAGTTGCAAAGAGATCTTTCCCATAACGTACTCAAGGTCCGACTGGATGAACACGGTGTGATAGTCCCAAACTCTTATAGCGCAGACCTGCGCAACGACATCGACAAAATGAACGATCAGAAGAAGGATGGCTACTGTGGTTCATGTTATGGTGGTTTGGAGCCCCCAAGTGGATGTTGTCAGACATGCGAGGATGTCCGTCAGGCGTATACTAGTCGAGGATGGAGTTTTTCCAACCCGGATGCCATTGAGCAGGTAAGGGTCTCGTTTCTTCCACTCAAGTCACCTCCTATGATGTTACTTCTAGTGTAAAGATGAAGGCTGGGCGGAAAAGATGAGGGAACAAAAGAATGAGGGTTGCAATATTTCAGGCAGGATACGTGTTAATAAAGTCGTTGGAAACATCCACCTCTCGCCTGGCCGGTCTTTCCAAACAAGCTCTCGTAACATCTATGAACTTGTCCCCTATCTTCGCGATGACGGGTCCCACCATGATTTCTCGCATGTGATCCACCATTTCGCATTTGAAGGTACAGCTTTCGTGAGCTTTCTTTCATCCGTATTTCTGTCTTACTCGTGTACAGGTGATGACGAATACGACTATTGGAAGGCCGAAACCGGTAGGGTGATGAGGAAGAGGCTGGGTATCACTGCGGACCCCCTGGACAAAACCCAAGGACGCGTAAGACGATTTGTATAGTTTTCGACGTCCTCAGTCTGAGAACAAGCGCAGACCACCGAATTCCATTACATGTTCCAATACTTCCTCAAGGTTGTATCGACGAGGTTTCATACGGAGGATGGTGAGACTGTAGGTTTTGTCCCACAGACAGTACGCATAGGTACTGACCTTTGCCATGGCTAGGTCAATACACATCAATACAGCGCTACCTCCTTCGAGCGAGATCTGAGTGAGGGAACTCAGGGTGATACCCCACAGGGAATTCATGTCCAACACGGTGTCAATGGTGTTCCAGGTACTCCATATGGCAACTTGAAAGGCTGTTATATTGACCGATGAAACTAGGTGTATTTTTCAACTTTGAAATTTCTCCTATCCTCGTCGTCCATTCGGACACACGGCAATCTTTCGCTCATTTTGTGACATCGTAAGTGTTTTGCCCGAACTATTTCACCGTCTAACTATGACTTCCAGAACCTGTGCTATCGTAGGAGGTGTTTTGACTGTTGCGTCGCTGCTTGATTCAATTCTCTTTGCTACCACCCGTGCGATCAAGAAATCAGGTGGATCAGTGACCGGGTCTAGTTTCGGCGGCAAAGTGATGTAGACAAACACCATGAAGGATGGGAATTGGCACTTGCCTGTACTTTATCGATCACACGGATTGTACGCCAGCTAATGTAAAATGCACTACCGTGTTGTACAAGCTTAACCACGAGACATTAACTAAACGGAATATACAGCCAAAGGGCAAAAGAGTATAAGTGTGAGAATCCATGTAAGATATTAATCCTTCCATCGAGTGTGCGGCTTATTCCTTCCTATTGCCATTGTTTTGCGTTTTTTGCTTGGTAAGGTAGGAGTGTATTGGCCGGAAGCATTCTTAAAAGCTCTGCCACGTTTACCTTGATGAGTCTATATATACAAATAAGAAGAGAGAGTCGACAAAGACAAAGCTTGGAGCTGACCTGTCCACCTAGCATTAACTCGTCATCCTCGTCATCAATGGCTTCTTCATTATCCTCATACTCTGAAGATTGATCGTTGCCTGACGGAGCTCGGTCACTCTCTTCTTCAGAAGCGTAGATATTATCGTGAAATATAGCCTTCCGTTTTTTTAGTGGCGCAGGTCTTGGTGATGTCATGATATCTTCTGCTTCTGGCTGTTCATCGGACTCTTCCTGTTTGACGTTGACTATCGCATGAACTCGACGTAGAATAGTTGTGTGCGAAAGGGATTGTGTTGGCTTAGAAGGACAGTGACGTGTTTGAGTGCTCTGAATATTAGAATTCTGATTCGAAGTCGAAGTCGAGGAATCGCCAGAGGAGAGTCTCTGTGTCGGTGTGGAATCTTTGTTTTTTCTAACTTGAATTGGTTTACTTGTCATTCTGGTGGATTTACAGCCGCTCATGCTATTGGAGGGCAGGTCGACATCTGAAGGGCTAGTCGGGCGCTTGCGCGAAGATATCGAGGTCCGTCTTGGTTTAGGCGAGGTGGCAGATAAGCTCGTGTTTATGGCAGGATGATTTGGGGTGAAGGGGGTAGGAAGCGATCGCGACCACTGGGCAAAGCATGAATCATGACTGATGCAAGGAAACAGACGAGTAGAACAAACCTGAAGCCTTTCAGACACAAGTTCTTCAACTCTTGTTGTAAGGCTACATCTTTCCTGTTCGACTCGAAGGAAATGCTCCTGCCAATTACATGACTGATCCTTCCACTGCGTTGCTTCTCGGCGTAATTGCGCAATTGTCTCCATTTGGTGGGAGACCTAAAGACGATACATGTGAGATAGCTCGAATACTTTAAATGGAACAACAAACGCATAGCTCAGTCTGATTCAACTATGTAGCCAAAGTGAGCATCACCCGCCAACCAAGGCATTACACACGTACCATAGCTTTCATACTGGCAACCTCTTCCTGCAGCTCTTGAGTCTTCAGCTGAGCCGCGTGCAAAGCTTCCAGTGCCTTGTCGCGTTCAAGTCGAGCATCATGCGCGTCAGAGTCTGCCTTAGCCACATATTGGCGCGCACGGTTCTCAACTTCTGCCAACTTTTGTCAGCTTTAGCATATTACGGGTCACAATTGAAACAATTCAAACTTACATCCTTGCGAGCCGACGTGAACAAAGCTGCCAAAGACCCCGTCGAGCTAGCATCGCCACTAATAGTCGGCATACGTGTTGATTTGACAATTTGATGGGGCGCAAGCTTGGATTTCATATCACGTGTAGGACCAACCACAATGAATCTGACCATTTTCAGTGGCAAATTTCTTCCCAGGATCTCTGCAGAGACCGAGCTCATTTGGCTGCTTTTCGGGCTGATCTTATCTCATGCAGTTTGTGGCAAGTTGTGACCACTGCGGCGGAAAAAAAATCATCATCTTGCACTACGGGTTCAGATGTCGTAATAATGAAGATTCTGGAATTTGATGGAGGGCTGAATCTTATTGTCGAATGTCGCATCCCAAGCCATTGCTTTCAAGTTGTTTAAATACTGAACGTACGGGACATATATCATCATAGATGGCACGTCAAGTCAAAATTTAATTGCAGCTCTGCGCTACTGATCCAAAGGGGAACTGAGTAGTATTTGGTAATGTTGTGTCAAGTTGAATGAGCCCAAGGCGATTTGTGAAGAGCCAAGGTCATTTTGCTTATACCGACAACCGCCGTTTTCATGGTCTCTTTGGACGATTCTTCCAATCAATTCCGGATTTACTAGGCAGTTGGCTGCTATATACCTCTCACTGGATTCTGTTGTACTTTATACCTGCTCTCACGACCGTCAAATCTACATCCTTCTTCAGCGTGAAATCTTCCCCGAACATACCCACCATATTATCTGTAACGACCCTTCAAGACTACCGATACCATATCTCAAGGTACTATTGTCGCAGTGACTATACATAGGCCTTTGCCGCAAGATTGCAGGTGCAGGTGGGTCCCATCTGGTTTTTCTGCTTCTCTCTCCTGAGCGAGTCCAATATATCTCATCACCTTATCAGCCATTTAGCAAGAAAATCCATCAGCGTTGTTCATTATGTATCCGCCACAACTTGAAATTGCCACAAAATTCGGACCCAACCTCACCACCGGCTCACCTGGTGCTTTGCCTATTCGAAGAACCAGGAGCCGCTCCCCCCTGTGTGGACCCAGGCAATCATCCAGAGTAGTCCACAGATTGCGAAGTGCGTCAACAGCGTCCTCTTCGTCACGCTCTGTAACCTCTCAAGCTACCTCTTCTACTTGTGCTTCGACTTCGGCCTTTGAAACTTCTTCTCAGTCGACTTGTGATACACGAATGACGCATTCACGATCTTCAAGCACATCTAGTCTTGACATTGATTCGGTTGTACGAAACAAATCCGAATGGGTGGTGGCCATGCATGATTATACACCACAGCATCAGAATGCTACCTGCTTGTCGTTTCGTACAGGACAAAAGATTCGCGTCCTCAATCAAGATCCCAGTGGGTGGTGGGATGGCGAGCTGGACGGAAGAAGAGGGTGGTTTCCAAGTAACTACGTTACTTCTTCATTTGTAGAGGAGCTGCCCAGTCAAAATGTGAGTTATTTTACAACCCGAGATTGTGTTACTGATATGTCTGACAGGGGCGTGGTCATTTCCATTCGCTATCGACTACTTCTTCAGCTAGCACTTCTTCGCACGAAACCTCACAACACCGACGGCGGCCCTCGGCTGCTGAACCTCTTGATCAAGACAATGACTCGTACTGTCCGGCACTAATGGTGCCTCTTTTGCACAGCCTTTCACTGCTCCAAACTGCCGTCCGGGCCAATAGGATCTCTCATTTCCCACCTTCAACAGCATGCATAATCTCATGTGTTCGTTCTATCCTGTCTGCAACCAACACTCTCGTGAGAGATGCGCCCGTTCTGCAGCAGAATCCTCCTCTCGTTCAAGAGCGGAGACGTATATTGTCTGTTCTTGCTGCTTTGGTCGCCCAGGCGAAGAAGGCTGCCGAAGGTGTCGCCAACAATGAGAAACAAGAACTTGAGGTTGAGAACATGCTTCGCCTGGGTGGGCAGGTTTTCGCTAGTGTTCGGAGGTTCTTGGCTGTTGCACTTCAATGTGGCGTCGAGCTCCCAAATCAACGTGACACTGCGACCTCTACAGACACTGAAGGTCCATTTTCAAGTCAAGGTATCTCCTTCGATACCCCTTCTATATCCTATGGCGTTGATTCACCCAATGGCAAAACCCCGACGCGAGCTCTGGTATCGGAGCGAGAACTTGAGGCTCCTGCAGAACCACCAGCTATACGTCTCAGCTTGAGAAATTCCTCCCTACACTCAGCTGAGGAAAATTCTGGCGTGATGCCCACCCTTTCCAGTCGTCCTTCCGTGGAACGTCCGAAGGAACAAAACTATTCTCAAAACAGTTTTGGACATCGACAAGTGTTGTCTGTTAGCAGTACCTCATCATCGTCATCCGTTTCTTCTCAAAATTCTTCTGCTCCACCATTCCCCTCCGGTCCCTCAACATCCTCGCAGGTCATGGAAGCCTTGCGCCTTACTCATGATCAGTACCTATCTACGATCGCCGCGTTCATTGGGCATGCTCATTCTCATTCTCGTGCATCGCATGCGGCCAGCACGGGACATTTATACGATCTTGTTAGAGAGATAGTGGAGATGGTGTGCAAGTTACTTACCATCGTAGAGGCTGTCATGCAACACCCTGACGTCCCAGTAAGTCGGCTCAGGAACTTGAGGTTAGCCAAAGACGGATTGTACAACGTCACTAGTACTCTCGCAGAGTCCGTCCGTCTTCTGACATTATCGCTTCCCCCAAACTTGACAGAGGACCAGGAAAAGCAGAATCTATTGCGTTCTGCGACGGATGCACTTAAAGCTGGAGCTGACTGTGTGTCCGCGGTCAAAGTGTGTTTGAACAGATCTCTTGGTGACAGGCCATTTGTTATTGACCTCCCCATTGGAGATGATGGACCTCAGTCTTTCACACCTAGCAAGTTCTCCAGACTTGGATCGATCAGGACAGGAGGCATAAGTGCGATGGAAGGTTACCCGGTCAATGGATTGAATGACGAGGACCTCACAGTCCAAGCTCTGACTCCCTCTCATATTCGAGGGCCCCTAGATATGTCCTCCAGCTCTGAGGAAAGCTCTCTTTCCAACTCGTCATCAGCGCGGTCCATAGACACTCCCGCAACCACTCCGGTCGACAAGAACCGACCCCCATCCCTGCCGGATATCGGTCGTGTTTCCGTTGACCTGCCTTCTCCAACATCGATAGCTCACACAGATGATGCGACGACATGGGAGGGCAGCGTTCGAGGTCACGGCCCAAAACCCGAGGACAGTGAACTCTCCGTTGATACTCTCGACTTTAACCCAGAGTTCCTCCAAGACCCAACAGCCTGGATGTTGTCGCACGATTATGCCTTGGAAGATGTCGCGTACAATACCGATGGTCACATTGTTGGGGCGACTATCGAGGTACTAGTGGAGAAGATCACGCCTCATGACAGCCTTGTGGACTCGGCGTTTTCTGCAGTCTTCTTCTTGACATTTAGGTTATTCTCTTCGCCGGAGGAACTAGTGAACACAATCATTGCTCGATATAACATTCAGCCACCGCAGGGAATATCAGACACGGATATCCAATGCTGGCAACAGCGCAAAGGCGTGCCGGTACGGCTTCGAGTATCGAATCTCATTAAAGCATGGGTTGAGATGTACTGGCGGCCAGGTGCTGATGACTCCGCACTCCCGACATTAACGCATTTCGTACGAAATGAATTAGCCCTATATTTTCATGCCCCAGCTCAGCGCATCTTGGAGTTGATCACTCTACGCCGACAGTCCACGGACTTCACGATCAGCCCAAAGGGTGACCGAAGCCGTGATCCAGGAATGTCCATCAACCCACCTTCAGCCATCTTGCTGACGTCAGAAGTCCCAAGACCCACGATGACGAAAGCTCTTCTCGGCGCCCTCAGAAAGAAGGATTTTGCTTCCATCGTTGTGACAGACTTTGACGCGTTGGAACTCGCCAGACAACTGACCATCATGGAGTGTAACCTATATTGCGCCATCCAGCCGGAAGAAGTATTGGAAATGGGGTCGGAAGGTGCTAAGTCACCAGTGAATGTTAGAGCTGTTACTTCGCTGAGTACCGTGATCACGGGTTGGGTTGCAGAAAGTATTCTGAACGAGCCTGATTTGAAGAAAAGGACAACATTGGTCCGGTTTTTCATCAAAGTTGCAGATGTATGTCGTTGGACATGTCTTGTTCTTTGTACCTAATTGACGACTGTTCAGCGGTGTACAACTTTGGCGAACTTCAGTACCTCTCGTTCCATACTGGCTGCCTTGGATTCGTCAACAATATCACGTTTATATCAGACGTGGCTTGTAGGTCTTTTTTTACCTCACCAAATGCCTCAGGACCCATGACCTCAACAGGGCATTCCTCAAAAGCATAAGTCTCAATTGGATTCCTTGAGAAAGCTGGCGGACCATAGTCGTAATTATCACGAATACCGATCAAGACTCCGCAACACTGCACCACCGGCGGTGCCTTTCTTGGGTGAATTCTACAAAAAATAAGCTTTGTCTATGCGCTGATGAGCCCTTCAGGCCTTTATCTGACCGATCTCACATTTTGTAGAGAAGGCAACCCTTCGCATAGAGCATCGCCCATTAATCCAAGCAAAAAATTATTGAATTTCAATAAATACCACAAATTGGCTCGCATTGTCCAAGGTGCTCATCCCCAACTAAATTCAGAAGGTTCACTTCATTCATCTCCGACAGATATGCAACGATTCCAAGTTCCTTATAATCTAAAGGCTATCCCGGAAGTTCAAGACTATCTGAATGTCGCTTTTGAAAACTCTCGCCATCATGGAGATTTGCAAGATCTTTATCGCCGAAGGTATGTTCTGGTTCAATTTTTGGAGCGTTTGATATTGATGGCCTTGTAGCCTGCTGGTTGAGCCCAGGCAGCCTGCGGATCATGCTCCAACTAGCGACGTGAGACAATTATTCAATTGGGCTACTCGTTCTCAATCTAGTGGACCATCGTCACAATGATATACTATTTCTACATGTATCGTCAATCCTGCAAAACCCACCAAATATCCCTAGTCCATTTTTTCTATCTTAGGTGTTGATTACTGCATCCGTGTCTTTCATCCATCTCCATACATCCTGCTCCACTGCATCTCATCACATAACATTTATTGCTGTGTTGTACGAGTAAAATCACGGACTTAGATCATCTATCATCATACTTGATTTGTAACTTATCAATATCGTAAGTTTACTTTGTTGAAGGTCAACGATATCGAAAATGACAAGCCGTTGGGAGACAGCTTCAGTGAGAATACATAGTGACATAGTATCCAAATTCACTTGTGTTTTTCTTCCTCTTCAGGCCATCAATGCCTCGGCCTCGAGGCAGTTCAGGGTAAGTTCCAGAATTGACACCAGGACCCTGTGAAAAAGTACTGCATAAATGATATTGACAAAGCCATAAAACCGCTTACAAAGTCATATATAAACGGACGACTTTGTGTGGCGCCATACAATCTTGAACTTTCAAGGATGATATCATAGACAGGGGAACGGTCGTTGCCCGGGGCATGCACACTCCAACCAGTGCGTGGAGAGCGGATGTCCCAGAAGGAGACGACACTGTGACGAGCAGATCCGGCTGCGATATAACTAGAGGAACCACCACCACAAGAAACGGAATAAAACGACTCTAATTGTAAAGGGTCCTGCAGGGTTAGGACCGGGCGGAGAGAAGCGGCGTCACTCGAAGCCTCGTTTGCCACTCGAGAGGATGAGCGCAGGTCATGGCACCGGACTCGCCCGTCAAACCAGCCCGAAACCAAGATCTGGGGGGAAGCACCCCAAGGACATGCGAGAGGGGCACGAGAAATTCCATAAACGGCAGACGAAATCTGTTTTACTTGATGCAAATATATGTGAGGATCAAGAATAGCAGTGGGTGCTCGAGAAAGCTGGCCATCTGCAATAGAATGAACCCTCAAAGGCCTGATGGATGATGTACCAAAGGCGGCATAAGGAGTGTCAAGGCAGAGATGCGAAATCCAACCCCGTGCGTTCAGTGCTACGTCGCCGGATTCAGGGAGAGTAGAGTATAAGTTCGTTAAAGTGGCAGTTCCATTCGACGTCAAAGTCAGGAGAATGTTCCGTTCCGACGATAAACTCTCAATGTATTGTCCATCTTGAAGTTGTGAGGACAGCAACACAGTCACCTCAAGAATCGAGGAGTCTGGGGAAGGAGACTTCAGCGACACATACTGCAATGTGCCATCCTGAAATCCGAGACATAACGTGTCGTTGGGGCCGCCATTGTCGACAAAAGTCATGCTAGTTATCACAATGGACCGCTCTAACCGTGCAAAGGAGAAAGAACCCTCTAAGCGTATCGGCGGGGCTTCCTTACCCACAGATAGTCCGAAGGTGTAGGATGTTAAACTAGACCCAGCGGCAATAATAAGCCTCGAAGAGTTGATGGCTAGAACGGGCTGGCTTTTCATTGGCCAGGGTTTTGAAAGCGGCCGCGCGATGAACTCTACACAAGACCAAGAACGATCTGTCAAAAAATCATAGTTCGCCTGCGCATGTGCGGACCAGCTTTTACGCGACCGCGAGAGGCTGAAGGAGGGCCGTGGATGGGCTCGCAGATAGGCTGCCCAACCGAATGCTATGATCTGCCAGAGTGAGGTCAGGACAAAAGATATGGTCCCCTGAGAGACATACCAATGAATTAAGCAGCTTACAACTTCTCGCAAGAGCCACAAGTTCGTGTACATTGAGACATTGCAGGACGAGGATCAAGACATCATTCGGCAGGTCAGTGAACAACATTAAGTTAGAAGGAAGATGAAATGTGGAAAAAAGATCGCGGCTGTTCCTCCTGCTTTGTCGAGCCTGCCTTTTATTGCAAGTAACCAGCCCCAAATATAGAGTCCCTACGGACACATCCTTGCTCGACGGCTCGGAACCGGGGTTTGGCACGGAAAACGAGACGCGTTTCTGATTCCGATTGTCACGTGGCAGGATTTGTATTTCCAAAATGATGTAAACTTAGCCATTTAGCCCATATACATAGCCGTCTTGTCGACTCTCCCGACCGATACTCCGCTCTCCTGAGCTGTCATAATAACATATGCGACGAGATGTGCGGATTCTTCTTGTTGGTGACGGTAAGCAACCAGCCAATCCGTCTTCCTGTTCAACCACTTTATGGTACTATTCCAGAGGGAGTCGGCAAAAGCACCATAGTCACCTCGTTGATCAAGGAGTCTTTCGTGGCCCATGTACGTTATGGAATATCGCCCTCGCTTCGCCTACTTAGACTTGGATGCATAGGTGCAGCACGTCGTTCCAGAAGTTACTATTCCACCGGAAGTTACCCCAGAAAACGTCACCACGTATATTGTTGACTCTGGTGGTGAGTTAATTACATCTATACTTTGTACCTCATCGTGACTCTAAAATTCTATAGCCAGCCCTCAGGATCGGGCACACCTCGAGTCCGAAATCCGGAAAGCTCATGTCATCTGTGTCGTGTATTCAATCGACAACCCCAACTCTTTCGATCGTATTCCTGCCTACTGGTTACCTCACTTCCGACAACTGGGTGTCAATGTAAAGTACTTTAATATTTGCACTATGGGTGTGCTGATCACGGATGTAGGTCCCTGTCATCTTGGTGGGAAATAAAATTGACTTGCGTGGCGGTCAAGTTACCAATGAAGCGTTAGAGGATGAAATCGTCCCAATCATGAATGAGTTTAAGGTATGAAAAACGTGATTCATTCATTCCAGCATCTTACGTTGATTCTTCTAGGAAGTGGAGACGTGCGTAGAATGCTCGGCCAAGGCGCCCTTGAATGTGTCAGAGGTGTTCTACTTTGCACAGAAAGCAGTATTACATCCCACAGCGCCTCTTTATGACTCGCGCGATCACGTATGTATCTTTGACGTGCTTTGAGTATCGCTGCTAATCCCAATCGTAGGTTTTGAAGCCAGCATGTGTGGCAGCTTTAAGACGAATCTTTAAGCTTTGTGACACGAATAAAGACGGTGTACTTGACGCGTCTGAACTCAATGAGTTTCAAGTTAGTATTCCAATAAAGCCACGTGTTCCGCTCATCTAACAATATCGCTAGCGCAAATGCTTTGACGCGCCACTGCAATTACAAGAGCTAGAAGGGATCAAGGAAATGGTCCAAGAGCATGCCGAAGGGGGTGTACGAGATGGTGGATTAACAGAAGCAGGCTTCCTCTACCTTCACACCACCTTCATCCAACGGGGACGGCTAGAAACGACGTGGACAGTTCTTCGCAAGTTTGGTTACGCAGAAGACCTTCGTTTAACAGAAAACTTCCTTTCCCCAAAGTATGTTCCACGTCATTAGAAATAGCCTAACATTGACGTGGTATGTTCAGGTTTGATGTTCCAATAGATTGTTCCGTCGAACTCAGTCCACTTGGATATCAATTTCTCACAGACATCTTCGAAACCTTCGATAAAGTATAGTCCTTCTTATACATGCAATACTTGTCTTAATATCCGCCTAAGGACCAGGATGGTGCGTTGAAAAAGGCGGAGTTGAATGAGGTTTTCAGCACATCCCCGGGTAACCCATGGGCGACCCAGAATTTCCCAGACACTACACTTTCCGATGACACAGGTGCTGTGACGTTGCAAGGCTGGTTGGCGCAATGGAGGTTCTTGACATGAATCTTTTCTTTATCATTAAAGAAACTCACACAGTCGCCAGCATGACTACACTCCTAGATCACAAAACAACTCTTGCCTATCTTGCCTACCTCGGATACCCAGACGAGCCAAGGACTGATGCTCTACAAGTCACGCGTGCCAGGAAGGTTGACCGGCGTAAAGGCAAAGTAACGAGAAATGTGTTTTTATCTTATGTGATTGGTGCAGCTGGTTCCGGGAAAACCTCGCTTTTGAGGGCATTTGCTGGAAAACCTTTCATTGAGGCTTACGACTCCTCAAGCAAGAAGTCCTATGAGCCGACAAGCCAAATGATTAGTGTGGTCAATTCCGTAGACATTAACGGATCAGAAAAATATCTCGTTGTAAGTGACATAAATGACTATCAGCCAATTGCTAAATTGACAATTCATTTGCCTTCAGCTCCAGGAGTTTGGCTCAAGATATGAAGCGGAGACTTTGAGGAACTCCAAAAAGACAGATACTGTCGATGTCATTGTCTACGTTTATGACTCTAGTGACACAAATTCCTTTTCGTACATCAGCAATCTCAGGGTACGTCGATATTACTATGTATCGAGTATTGATAATGACTTGTACCAGCAACAATACAGCCTTGATCACATACCAACCCTATTCGTTGCAACAAAATCTGATCTAGACCTTGCCCTTCAAGTATGTGTCTCTCCCATGTACAATCTAGCTAGCTTATACTGTTTTTCAGAGGCACGAGGTGCAGCCTGACGTCTATTGTAGACGACTAGGATTACAAGTTCCCGTCGCAGTGAGTGTCAAGACAGGCCAGACCGCCGATGTATTCCATGCTATCTGTAATATCGCAATCAATCCGTGCGTCCACAATTTTCATTGGTGGGTCCTCATGCCTCATTTCAACCCTGCAGATATTCGGCCATACCAGGAGGCGCTCATCGTGCAATGACAGCTGCAGCGAGGCTCAGGATGTACGTCACACTGACGGCGGTATTTGGGGGATGTACAGCGGGACTGATTATGTTATATCGGACATTATACCGCCCAGGAGGTCCAGGATTCCTCGGCTGGGCTTCGCATCTATCGACCTGGTTCTTGGGTGGCAGGCGATAGACGAGAGCCGCTTGATTTTATTTAGAATATCTAGAAAAAATATTATCAGGTGTAATCTTGAGATCCGATGACCGACGTGTAAGATCCGAATCTAAACCATCACGTTCTTCAACAGCCCCCAACGAGTCGCTGTCTAAACATATAAAGCTTCGCCGTGTTGCAGGGGCGTTCTGTTTTCACCATCTACCACACATTTAGATACCACTGCGTGCAGACATCATTTCCATCGTGAATACCCGTGTTCCAGACTTAACGCCACCTACAGGAGTCAACGTCAACTTTCTCAACCGCTTTGGATCACAACATGGATGAAGACATGGATCTCGGCCCTAGCACTCCCCAGGAGTTCCAGAACAATCAGCAATGTGCTCCGCAGATGGCCGTCTCTCACGACGATGGGCACAAGACACTGTAAGCATCTAGCCCGCCTATTCTGCCGATCGACTTATCATCACACAGTGACTTGGTTTTCATTCAAGATTGTACAGGGAGCCAGGGAAGCTATATCACCTCCGCTACCAAGAACATCGAGCAGATTTGTGCACATATCTTTGAGTCCGGAAAGCTACAAAGTTCGGAAGATCTTCGTATTGGATTAGTCGCTTTCCGCGATCATCCCCCGCAAGACCATACCTACATTGTCAAGAACTTTGGGTTTTCATCCGACATTAGCAAGGTTAAGAATGACTTATCCAGTTTGTATGCTTCGGGTGGTGGCGATGGGCCAGAAGCAGTGACCGCCGCGATGGCAGAGGCATTGGGCATGGATTGGAGACCAAATGCGAGTAAGATGGTTGTGCTAATTGCCGATGCGCCTCCTCATGGGATTGGGGAGTATGGTGACGGTGAGAGTTCTTGGACTCCATGATACAACACAATTTACGTTCATCTAGGCTTCGATGATGGTTCTCCTGACGGATTCGATCCTTTACAACTAGCCCGTCAAATGGCTAGCCGTGGTATACCCCTGGTACTTGACCGAGTCCCTTGTCATGCAAGCTACTACTGACCGATTCCTAGTTCTTTGTAGCATGCGAACCCGCCCTCAGTGGATACTCAGTTGGGTCATTCCTGAAACTTTCCTTATCTGGAGAACTGACATACCATCATCACAGTATGCAAATGATTTCTACAGGGCGATAACGCAAATTACATCTGGCTTAATGTTACCGCTCACGACCGCAGACCTTCTCGCGAATGCAATCGTAGGAAGCGTTCTTGAGAATTTAGACATGGAGCGCCTCGTCCGGGAAGTTGGACATGCCGTAGCGGAGAGAATACTTGGTAACAACGAGAGCGTTGATGACGTTGCCCGTGAATTACACGAAAAACTATTGCTGCGTAACGAGAGCACAAAGAAGGTGGTCATTGAAAGCATATACAAGGAATCAGCGGAGGCGACTCACAATGTTGCCGTTTTCACTCAAGCGCCTTCTCTGCTTGAAGCCCGTCCGCTGCTAAAACGGGTAAGTTTTTCCGGCTTTTGTTGCCAAAATCTATCTATAGTCTTCGCTAGGTACACGGGACCCGCTTCACAGACAAGTATCTTGCAGCAAGGGCATCGTTGGGTCGGGCTTCTTACACAGTGGGCTATGGTTATACGCCGAAATACCCACCCCCACCCAAACCAAGCTCGCCAACAAGCTCGTCGGTTCCTGCTTCTCCTCCACGAAAAGTCGTCCAAGACTTTGCTACCTTTGGCGCCCCGAAATCAGCTAGTGTCTTTGGCACAGCTGTCGCATCAACACCGTTTTCATTGGCAGGAGGGAAGGCTGCATTTGGAGGTATGCGCGGTGGTGTATCTTTTGATGATGAAGAAGACGACGATGAAGATGGGAGGCAGCGGGTCGAACTCACGGAGAGCACCATCTCCCTTGAACAGGTCCATCGTCCATAATTCTCTAGTGATGTTTTGCTGACATATTATTAATAGGCACGGCGCATCACCATGCAGAGCGCATGGCGGAGCGCTCACGCTTGAATTCCATCTTCACGCAAATACGTTCGTCGCATTCATCTATGGAGTCAGTTCCTCCAGCACTTCTTTTCTTTAGCTACAGCATTGCCTCGTAGCGAAGAAGTAGATCCCTGTTTTGTAAATATAATATATGTGGAATGAAATTATTGATTCTTGCACGGATATACTGGCCGAGAAAAGGGTATAAAATTGAAGGAGCGGTCGAGAGGATCTACGCCTCTTCTCGTCTTCGCTTCTTCCTTTTCCGTTCACGAGCTTCGTGACGCTGCTGGTCGGTGGACGTCGCTGCTGAAACGTCTGGATCCAACATGCCGAACAATTCACCACTCCCGAAAACTGTTACCTCGCAAGGAACATCAGCTGCACCAGTAATGTCATCCTTCCTGGACTTCCTGGACTTCTCTTTCTTCTTTCCTCCCTCCTTTCCTTTCTCCTTCGTTACTTGATCGGTGCTTTCGCTACCTTCACTTTTCTCTTCCTCTCTTGATTTGGGTTTCCGCCTTTTCTTCTCTTTTTTTTCTGCATCTTCCGAAGCTACCTTGTTTGCAGTGTCGTCATTTTCCCGCCGTTCCCTCCGTCGCGCCCTGCGTTCCTCTTTCTCTTTTGTCTTCTGCTCCTTCCTTGCCTTCTTCCTCTGAGCTCGAGCAATAGCATCATCAGAATCCCTTTTCCTTTTCTTGATTGAACATTCAACACCCTCCACATCATCACTTCTCTTTTTATCGTTGGTTTTGGCAGAATTCGTCTGGCCATCATCGGGAAGTTGTTCTACAAGAGGCGCAGGGAACACGTCATCAGGACCTAGAATAGGACCCCGGAAGAATCTAGCATAGAGGCTGGCGCGAGCAGCATCACGTTTGGCAATAGCGATCAAGGTCAAGCAAGCGTTCCCATCGCCGACATCCGGGGTACTTGTACCAGAAGTCGTCGCAGAAGCTCCAGTCGTAGGCCGACGATTAGACATGATACCTGTTGTAGTCAGTCTGATCTCCGGTAAAGGGGAACTTTCTTGGTCCGACTTGGAAAGAAATCAGATTTGTCTCCTCCTTGACAATTCTTAGTGTCAATACCTCGTCATCACTGGCCAACTTCAGCTTGATAGTCTTTGATGCCGCAGTAAAAAGACTGATAACATAGTCGAGTCGATCAACAATACCAAGCGCAGAGCACGATACTCACTGATCCCAGAACGGAAAGGCTTCATCACGATCCTTGCCCAGTCCAGCCAGGTTCCTCTTCTGAGGGATTGCGATAGGGCGGCTTATGGCACCCTGGCGAAGGCCAGTACCTCTTCCTGACCATCCCTGAGAAACAAGGAAATCATGTCCGTCTAGAGGCATCGTGAATAGAGAAAATGGGAGACTGGCTGAGGGCAAGAAAATTCGATCAATTCTGTTATGATGGACGTTATGTAAGTATCGGTCGCGGACAGTTTAGCTACTTCTCCCTTCTCTTTCAAACTTGTTCTGCTTCTTTCTCACTACTCACGTAGAACTTGTCAAGTTCGATAGCAGGCGTGATGACTATGCTCTGAGTTCTTGTTGCCTTAGTATACCATCCTCTGGGCTCTCACTGCTGTCTCGACCATCCTTCCCAGCTGCGAAGTTTGTCTCAACAAGATTGGTTCCCTATTCTCAAGTCCCTATTTCCCGTCATCAAGGCCGCTGTAGGACACTTTCTCGTCAAGAGTTACGCCCGATAGACCTCTGTAAGGGCGCGCAGGTGGCCTTATTCAATCTTACGTTCCCTGCGTCAGACTTTTCTGCTCTCTCCACCTCCTCCTTATACCCCTTTCAACTCACTTCCCTGTATTGCGAGCCTTTGCGACCATGACGGCAATTATTTGGTCATATATCCTGGTATCCCTTGTCACTGTGAACGTGGATCCATCTGAGTCCTTGTAAATGCATATAACTAGTGTAGAGGAATGTCATCTGAGAAGAGGAATGCCATCTGAGAAGATCAAGTACTTGACTAGCTATACAAATATATTGTGACAATGCAGACTACATACTAGTGCATAGCCCCTGGTCAGTCGGTAGACTATGGCTTCAACTCGACCACAGGCACGAACTCTGTGGAGGAAACTGGAATTCGATCAACGTGGTCTAATAGTGCACGTGGACCTTTAACACGATACGTTTCCCCCTCATTGCTGATGAACGTCTGTATGACCGGGAGCGCACTAGTTGGGCCGCCGCGTTCGTTACACGACCCTGGGGCAAGCGCGACCTCGTAATCAAAATCTGGATACGGCACTCGCAGTTGTTCATGGGTAGGACGACCACCATGAGGTCGGCAGTGTGGCTTGTGCGTCTTCCAATGCTACACGTGAAATCTAGAGATATGAAAGAGCATCGAGCGAATGGAACGGACCTTCTTCTGACATTCGACAGAACAGTAGTGTGGCTTATCTTTCTCGTCGCATTTCCCGGAACCTGGAGAACATTGATAGATAATAAATGAAAGCTTACGCCATGAGAAATAGGACGTACATTTCTTTAACGCTTTTCCTTTGTCACTTTCCACCCCACATCCTGGCTCAGCGCAATAATATCTTGTAGGGTTATCGTACATGATCCTTCTCTTCGCATCTCGTGCTTCAAGCTGCTCACGTTCATACTGCTCAAACTTTTCCCAAAGCTCGTCAATTACCATAACCTTGGTCTCCTTGCGCAATCTCTTATAAGCATAACAATAATCGACGATTATAGGGGGCAAAGGTTTATTAGGTCGCAGGCACACGGCTGCCCAAGCATGAGGCTCGCCAACTTCATACACGATTTCCATCGGCTCAGGTTGCTTGCGTCCGTCAGCTCGTGGAACAATGCTTCGGCTCTCAAGGAGCAAGGCATGTGCACTTGCATGAAGATTGATCTCTTCCGTAGTTCTTGGTTTAGACGTAAGGGCCTTCTCAAAATAATAGGTTGACCGTTCGCGGTCCACAGGAGTGTTGAGTCCGGTGAGAAAACTAGTTCCAGTTCAGTGGCCTGTTCCCCGACGATAGCGACTCATTCTCACCGGAGACCAAGGTGGAGACAACTCTTGATGCATCCCCTTTCCGCCATCTCAAGATATAAAGCCAGCTCCTTATCTTCTATCATTAATGCCTTAGAGGCGTGGTCCAAGTAAATGCTGTGAATGGAGTCATCCCCAGGTTCAAATGACATCTGGGGCATGGATTGTATCTTGTATCTTGCATAGAGGAGGGCCACACGCTTCAGAGGATGATTTTCAGCGTAATAAGTGATAGGTGCCGGCCTGGAAGGTTTCATAATGACTTCGACCGAACTTTGCTTGGAAGAAGAGAGTGAGCCTGTAGGAGGTGTGTTCATAACTGAGAGTATTCAGGCAGGCGAAAGACAATAGAAAAGAAAGAACAAGTACAACAGGTGTGCTTCTATCACGACCATGTTACACAAGAGTGATATATAAAGAACCTTTGGAGCTTTGAAAATCGAGACATTATGTAAGCCGTTGTTCTCTCACTTGATCTTTTGTAGTCTTTTAGTTGTGATAAGTACCTGCTTATGGAGGCATAAATCAATGCATCACAGGCCCTGACAGTGAAGGGCATATGTATGTGCAAGCTCAAGTTAATCATTAATTGGGGGTTCATCATTAAATACCTTGAACTAACACGAGATAAGCCTCTAGACAACCTCGACGGGTGTGGGCATGTGTAGACCATTTGCATACTGAAACTCGCCTGAGTTCTCGTGCTTTTCCAATCATCAGCATGAGCAAGGAGCAAATGACTCGAAATTGAAAACGGACCTCCCACATATCAATCGCAATCTGACAACTTTCCCGGACAACCCTTGGCGCATCCTCCCTATTCATCCATTCCCTGAGATGAGGAAGCACCTCTGGAGTTCCTATCCCGCCTAATGCTTCAGCCGCCTCATGCCGCACCATATCAGACTCCTTGTCGTTTTGCAACACTTGCAAGAGCGAAGGTATAGAATATGGAGAGAGAAGCTGGCCAAAGACGAATGCAATCTCGTGTCTAAAGATAGTGAGTACAAGGAGTCCGTAGATCAAACTGACAAATTGTCACGAACTTGAACAAGGCACTGCTGTCTGTAAACCCTGACGCAAGTGCATCAACAGCCTCGGGCGTCCCAATATTTCGAAGGGCAAACATGGCGCGATATCTCTCAAATAGAGGAACCTCTGTGTCAAGCAGTTTCAATTGAAGATCAGTGATACTACCTGATGAGACATCGTCAGGCTTTGTATTTCCCGAAAAGAGACCAGATGTCGCGGGTGCAGGATCGATTGAAGTGTATCGTCTGTTGTTAGTCTGAGTAAAACCCCCGTTGCTTTGGAAAGAGCCACTTACTGTGTAACGTCATCCTTCGAACTATTCCAATGTTTCTTTCCCTCGTCTGAATTGTCCCATTCAATTTTTGCAATGGCGATCTCGCAGGTTTCTCTGACACTACGCTCAGAATCGGACGCAAATTCTTTGAGAATCGGTATCGAACTTGGAATAGAGATAGCACCGATTGCCTCGGCGGCCTATGTTCAAACCATTAAATACTGGGAAAGTGAAAAACATAGCCGCATGATAGGTAAGAGCTCACTTCATGCCTGACCATGGGATCTTCAGTTGTATCTCGAAGAGTCTTTTCCAGAGCTGGAAGAGCAGACTTAAGCTTCATTTGACCGAGGCAGTATGCGAGCTCATGTTTTAACAGTGCCGATGAGTCCTGCAGCCCTGTTATAGTGTTTCAGCATTTGCCATTACACATAGAGATTAGATCGCAGACCTGCAGATATAATTCGAGCGGCATCTTCGTTCTTCAGGGATTTAAGAGTGAAAAGTACCCGGAACCGAGTATGAAGCGGTACGCTTCCAGACTTATTGAGCAGAGTATCCTCCAGCACCTGAAGGTCAGTTGAGGATATCATTGTAGCTTGATGATATTTACGTATTAGGGATGATCGAGGAGATAATTTTTGGCGGACTTCTAAATTTCTGGTCTACACTCATGCCCAGATCCAAACGCTCAAAGCTCGGTGAGAACAACAAAAAAGTGTTTCTTATTTATGCATTGACCAATTTCTTAAAGTTTCTTTAACTAAGGTTTCTAAAAAAACCAAGGAGCAGAAATCTGCGTTGATCCATGAGGTGCGTTTTCTTATGAATTGATTCGACAATTAGCTTATCTTCTTTTTTAGTTGCAGCAGAATGCGGAAAAGTGGAGATATTGCTGGTTGTTTGAAGTGGGGTCTATGCGGAATACATATCTGAAGACAGTGAGGAAGCTATGGAAAGAGTATGTTCATCGAAGAAACCTCGTCCTTTCTCAGAAGTTCAATTTGACGGCACAGTTCAGCTCGGATATTCTTTGGACGTGGAGCAGTAATGGCCAAAGCTTTAGGAATCACTCCAGAGGAGGAACATCGAACAGGAATTTATAAACTTGCCAAGGTGTGCTGCTGAGATTTTCTTTCCTGAAAGTTCCAGGACTTAACCCTGAAAAAAAGCAAATAAAAGGCCAAGTCGGACTCTTGTTTACCGATTCACCACCAGAAGAAGTTATCGATTGGTTTGTCGACTTCAAACAGCCAGATTTTGCTCGAGCAGGCAATATTGCCAGCAGAACAGTGATACTTCCCGTTGGACCTGTGCTTCGACACCATTCAGACCCCCCCGAGCCATTCCCTCATAACGAAGAGCCACAACTACGAAAATTGGGTTTAACAACCTCCATGAATAAAGGTGTCCCGACTCTCACGAGTCCTCATGAACTTTGCAAAAAGGGCAAGCCGTTGTCCGGCGAACAAGCCCAGCTTCTGAAGTTGATTGGACACAGGTTGGTGGTGTTCCGCATTGGTCTAATCGCGCGGTGGGATTCCCAGACCGGCGAAGTTGTACAGATAGATGGACCTGGCGCTCTCACGTCAGAAGAGAGGTTGGGAGGAGTTGACGGTGAGGACGAAGATGATGCCATGAATGAGTGATGTGCTGTGCGCAATTTTGTAAATGATTATGTCGCTTCCGATATCGTATACCACGCGACGATATGTTTAATTTGCAACTCTCCTCCATATTCTGAGTGCACCCTGAAATTGAGCTTGCATGATTTACGCGGTCATATGATACTGACCCATCATTCATAGCCGGTTCAACATCCTAAGTCCAGGTATCATCAAACTTGAGAAGTTGAGTGCCGGACTCTTCCTGCCATGCGGTTTCCCTTCGCCTATTTGGGATTGACGACCCAAATTCCTTTCCAAAGCCCATCTCCTCCCACCCAAGCCATGTCTTCTACTCAGGGGTTTAGCTTCAAGGAGGGACCCGGTATATTCTCGCCAAAGAATCTGGTATCTGACTGCCTAGACCTTTTTACATCTTCATCAGCTGATCGACAGTATCCATAGGTTGAGTTGAGACGTCCCGGCGCAGGTGTTGCCAACCAAGCCGGTGATCTCGTACTCGTGCCCGTTAGCGAATATTCATTCGACGACCAGAAGTGGGTTTTCTCGCTATATGCTATGCATCTACGGTCTGAATCATCAGTAGGAATAAGAAATCTCTTATAGTAGCGCCGATCGAATCATCGGCGAAGTCTTTGGAGATTCTGGTTCGCATTGTGTTACTGGTTTGGTTTCTGGACGTTCATATAAACGCTTGCAGCTCGAAAAAGGCGGAGAGGCTTTTTGGATACAGTCTCGAACAGTTGCTCATGTCGTCGACGGGGAAGTTGGCCTAGAGATCTATGCTTTGGAAATTGCACTGGAGACTTCTTCCCAAGGAAATACAGACATGCTTACAACCACGAACAACCCCGTTCTAATCGCAAAACTACCTAATAAATCGGCTACCAACTTCCGCTACTCAATTGAATCTGGTCGTCTAGTCTTCTCCGACTACGTATACCCTGATGGTAACTTGACTTCGGTAGTTGAGCAGGACAACGCCTATGAAGCCCGTGGAAACTCAGCATACGTTTACGACACGACATATGAACGCCACTGGGATACTTGGGTTGGACCGAAGAAGTCTTCTTTGTTTAGTGTTTCGCTGTACCAGGATCCCGACCGCAAGTGGGTGTTTGATGGTCAATTTATCAACCTGTTGCATGGAACGAAACACGTAAGACTTTGTCTATCACATGAACTAATTCAATGTTCAGCACTTTCCCCCAGAGTTCTCCTGTCGAGCCTTTCGGCGGAACTGATGATTTCGATATCTCTCGTGACCAGGTCGTCTACACAACATTGGATCCAGGACTGAGAGACGCATACGCTTGGCACACCAAACAGAATGTTTGTGTTGTCTGTCATAATTCCGTGGCCGATTAACATTCTGTTTTATAGATTTACATTGTTGACATTAAGGGCAAGAGTAAACCTCGAGAGCTCACTTCTGGCATGCAAGGCGCTACTCATAGTCCCGTTTTGAATGCCCAAGGAACCAAGGTAGCCTGGTTGGAACTAGATGAGGATGGTTATGAGAGTGACAGGTACGTTTGTTTCTCCATCATTTGGAAACCACTCTTGATTTATTGGTAGAGCTAAAATTGTCATCTACGATCTCGTGAAGAACGTCCGCTTCACTCTAACCCAAGATTGGGATCGTTCTCCGGATCGTTTAGCAGTAAGTTACGGCCTATGTCTTCTACTTAAACCAAAATTGAGTACCGCATAGTTCTCTAAAGAAGGAGATTTCCTATATTTCACGGCTGGAGATGAAGCCAAAGTCAAAGTCTTTGCCCTACCTATACCTCCTACTCCTGCAGAAACTACGACACACCCGACTCTTCCCAAGAAATATACAATACCTGTTGCGCTGACTAATAGTAAGGCAGCCTCTGGAATACAACCACTTTACTACGGGCGTCTCTTGTTCAGCCAATCGTCTTTCACTTCGCCCAATGACGTTTTTGTCATCCGCAATCTCCGACGATTAGAGACTTCGATAGATCAGAACGAGGAACCTGTCCGCTTCGATGGCCAGGCTCAGCAGATCACGTATTTGACGGAGTCTGCACTTCAAGGCATGAAACTCGACTCTGGCGAGTCCTTCTGGTTCAAAGGAGCTTTGGACAGAGATGTTCAAGGCTGGATTCTGAAGCCATACGGATGGAAGGAGGGCGAAACAAAGAAATGGCCTGTGGTTCTTCTCATCCACGGAGGTCTGATATTCTAGCTTACATATGGTCCAATATCTCAAATAGCTTCCAGGACCCCAAGGCGCTTGGGAAGATCAATGGTCTACCCGCTGGAACCCTAATGGTATCTGAACACTAAAATCCGGGCCTATAGAATCTCACTTTTTCTAGTATTTGCTCAGCAGGGCTATTTCGTGATCCTCATCAACCCAACAGGAAGTACTACATTCGGGCAAGGTATGGAAGACATGTGGCCCAAAATGTGATTGCGCTTTGCTTACGGGTGGAATAGAGTTCACGGACGCCATCGCAGAGGATTGGGGTGGTAAACCATTCGTCGACCTGCAGAAAGGTTGGAACTATGTTCTGAACGCATATCCCGAGGTAAGGGTATACATCGAGTATTACTAATGATCACAGCTCAAAGTCTCCTAGATTGATGCCGATCGGGCCGTTGCTGCCGGTGCCAGCTGGGGTGGTTATGCTATCAAGTGCGACACATCTTAGAGTTGCTCCAGGTCCCGACTCACCCTTTGTTTACAGTTGGATTCAGGGCCATCCAGAGTATGGTTTTAATTTTAAAGTATGTATCGGCCTCGAATGCGTGCTCAGCCATCAGTCTCTGATGTCAGTCAGGCTCTCGTGTGTCACGATGGGGTAAGTAGGTTTTCCTAGCCGCGCAATTAAGGAATCCCGATGACTTTTCAGGTATTCGACTCCAATTACAATGGCTATTCTACGGACGAGCTGTTTTTCGTGGGTTTGTTTGGTAGACTGACTCTCAACTGGTGCTAACCCCAGAATGCAGTTCAATCATGAGTGGGGAGGAAGGTGAGTCCTATTGTAGTCATACATCAACACATTGTAGACACAGCTATTTAGGCCCTGGGACGAGAAGAGTAAGGCGCTTTCTCAAAAGTACGTTTTGTCCTAATATCAATAGACATTGCTGATGGCAACATGATCCAATAGATATAGTCCCTCAAACTTCGTAAACAATTGGAGCACGCCCCAGCTTCTTATCCATGGCAGTAAGGACTACCGTCTTCCTGAAACAGAGAGTATCGGCGCTTTCCATGCATTACAACAGTGCGTGTCAGTGATACGGAATGTTGTCGATTGCTGATGCTTCTTACCATCAGACGCGGTATTCGAAGTAGGCTGGTCGTATTTCCGGACGAAAACCACTGGGTACTTAAACATGGAAACAGGTTCGTCTTTCAACTCTTTTTTTTTCTCGGAAAGATTAATGTTATCTATAGCCTCAAATGGCACTACGAAGTGTTAAGATGGTTCGATGAATTTGTTGGAAAGGACTGAGATTTCTATGCACATGATTAGTATAATGTCTGTGTGTTCATCAGAAATGGAATTGCATGTCAGAACTTTGTATTCCGTAACAAAAACTGCCTAGTTGTCAAGGCATCTCGTGGATTGTTGGATGGTAAATACTCCTAATTTCGGCGAGCAATATGGGCGCTCGTATCAGGAGGATAAATATGATGGAACATTGTAAGAACGATGACCTCAGAATGACGTCATAACAATTTTCAGGCTTGTTCCCATCGATCCTCATATTCATATTTCATAGTCTCATCTAAACTATTACACACGATGCCTGTTTGTGGTAGGCGGACGGTCAAACAGAAGTGTTGAGCGTGGCAGGATGACGGTTCGAGACGCGACCGTCACCTGTCACGACTGGTCACGCCCAAAATATGCCCTTCCTACTTCCGTTCCTCCCGAAGGTCGCCATATTGCTCGACGAAAGCGATATCCGTGGTCCAAAATAAGTATTAACAAAAGGATTTACGACTCGGAGACTCGGAGGCTGATAACCCCGTGGGAGACGGAACTCGGAATCGGCTCATATAAAACGAAGCTAAACGGACCACCTCCCTCTAGCAGCGCAGTTCAAGCGTGTAACTACGGTGGATCTTCCAACCCTCGGTGACCGCATCGCCATTTCAACGAAGACATCCCGGCAAGTCACACATAGCAACAATTGAAGACATCTGTCACGTGGGTATCCTCGGAGTCGACCCACTTACGAGCTTGGCACCACTCATGAGGCTATCGCAGAAAGTCATTTCGATTCTCCGTTCGAGAGCCCCCAATATCTCTCAGGAGGTTCATGGGCGATATTAAGACTAGACCGTTTTCGAAGAATTACAGGTAAGATATTTTTGGAAGGTCGGCCGGTCCTAACTTGTAGGGTCAACCCGTCTATCCAGTGGTCTCATCAATCAGTCAGTTATCGCACTTGGAATCACTTTCATATGTGTAACTGGTCAGGAATGCATGAAGAGAAGGAGGAAGGGAAAACAAGCTGTGACTTCAGGTCATGATGATCTGGGTTCGCGCGAATCTTGGGAATTTGGATAGTGTGTCTCTTTCACTGCTAAAGCAACACTATCATACATTAAGTGGATTTTTCTTCTTCCTTTCAACAGTTTATATCAAGCTCGATCCTGGGCCAAGTGACAATCTTCTCTTTTGACATTGACCTGTAACTCAATGAAATATAGAATTCCTTCGCCACCGTCATCTACAGGATGGCCACTCTCATGGATAAGACCGATTATTGCTTTATCAGAGACGAAAATGCTCGAACTACGAGGTGTTGATGCAACTTTGTATATCCGGTTTTTGCGCGGTTGCTGTATGTTTTATACTGACTCCATAATGTTTGTTGCTGATGAGTTGTATAGTCTGGTACACGTTGCTGCATACTTTTTCCACATTTCCCATCCTATTTCCCATCCATCTAGAATTCTCTGAAAACACGGTCTCTCCGAAGTCAATGACCCGAGCCTCTATATCATCGCTGGTAGAAACTGCCAAGGGACGATCATTGCTATGGATCCACATATGTCTACTTTTTTGGGTGACACTTACTTGGATGGTCGCTCTTTTGTGGATTTGCGATGGCGCATTCAAATTACGAAAAGTCCGTTTAGAGTTGCTCTCCAAACGTCTTGCAGACCATGACACCTCATACCATCCTCATCCCCATCCTCAATATGACTTCGCCGATATGCCTATCCCCGAACGCGACCATCCGAATCGAGGGCTCAGGCTCCGCACAATCATGGTTTCAAATGTTCCCATGGCGCTCCGAAATGAAAAGGACCTCAAAGAATATTTTGAGTTCTACATGTCTCAAAAGCTCGAGAAACCATCTCTGAGAATCGGTTCAACACTCCAGCCTGGTTTTCTGAACAGGTCTTTCGCTTTCCTGTTCAATCGTGCGAAGAGGATACATAGCTATATGCCACCCATCCCCCTTCTTCCCCGTGGAAATCAAGATGACTCCAATGAAAATCAGCACTCCGATATCCTTGCGCGAAATGCAGGTGACGTTCCAGACATTGAGCGGGTTGTATTCACCCGAAAGATGACTTCAATAGCTACGCTGATCGAACGAAGAGAAGCTGTCTTATACTATCTCGAACTTGCTCACATAAAACTGGCTAGAAAGACCCTGTTGGCTGTCAAGGAAGCGATGGACAGACGCCATGCAAACCTTCCCGCTGCGCCGGGGCGGAATAGAGCTGCGGAAATTGCTAGGAAACAACGAGCCACCGTCGAAGGAGGTGTAGAAGTGACTCAAGTCGATGAAGAGGCACGCATGGACCAACTCATAGAGGTTCTTGGTCCCTTTGTAGAGGAGTTTGGACTGCAGGAATCCTTTTCCTTACGCTCCAAACGGCTTTTGAATGCGTCGTCCAGATATGCTTTCCAAAAACTTCGATATCAACCTTCAAACGGTGATTCCAGTAACGTTGATTCCCCAGGTGATATACCAAATGTTTTTCGTCGTGGTCGCAAGACGGTATGGGAAGCTCTTCATAGCCTTCCCCGGAACAGCCTCGATGCATATCAGCCACTTATAAATTTAAGCTCTTTATTCGCCGGCAAGACTGTGCCTGCCATTGACTATTATACGACTAAACTCAACATGTTAACGTCTTTGGTGACCGAAAGTCGAGCCAAAGCCTCTAGCGATTATGACCCTCTGTCGACAGCCTTTGTCACGTTTTTCGACCCCGCAGACGCTCAACGGGCTTGCAAGTATCTGGCAGTTCATCCCGATAATCCTCTGATATGCATGGTTACTATGGCTCCTATGTATCAAGACCTTGATTGGATGCGCGTAATGAAATCTCCTTTTGATGTCGAGGTAACACGCCGCTTCATATCTTGTGAAATCCTTCTAAATGTTTCTGAAGTTTGTGAAGGACTGGGTTGTCAGCCTGGGTGTCTGGTCTGTTATCTACTCCAAGAGCATATCACAGGAACTAACCGCCTTTACCATAGGGCGTTCACTTTGTTTTGGCTCTTTCCTGTTTCCTTGCTGGTCGGTTTGGTTTCCATTCAGAATATCAGTCTTTTCTGGCCAAGTTTGGTATGTTCTCCTATTGAGCAGCTGGTCAAATGATCCATGCTCATTCAATGACATCGAAACCAGAAAAAATATCTTGATCGGCATGCTTGGGAGGAAGAACTGATCCAATCTTTTTTACCGACCTTACTGGTGGCTCTTCTTGCACTCTTGATCCCCCTCATTCTTTTTTTGATTGCCAAAAAGGCTCATACCTTTCCAACTCTGTCGGCCATGCACGACATCATCCTGACCCGTTACTACAAATTCCTAGTTGTCAACGTTCTTGTCTTCTTTTGTGTCGGGACTGCTGCTTTGCAATCCATCTTGCAGTCCTTCAACCCATCAGCTCCAACCACTGACATCATTCGAGTCGTTGCAGACAGTTTCCCAACGGCTGGTCCGTTCTATGTTGGTTGGCGTGCGTGGCCTGGTTACTCATAAGGACAGTTATGACTCAATCTTAAACAGTCATTTTTACTACTGCAATGCATGGAGGCTTCGAGCTTGCATTGTGTAAGGACTTCACATATATTCATTTTGGCTTTGGCTGATGTACTCGACGCAGTCGGAGTGAGGATTTCCTCATGTCTTATGACTCTTAAAATTCATGGGGTGTGTAGCTACCACTCATCTTGTATCCCACGACCTCAAGACAATTCACACCGTCAGTCTCCACGCTTCTAATCTCAGTCGATTACGCTTTGACACAATATCGCAGACGCAAACGCGCTATCGGCATACGACCTCGAACATTCAATTTCTATTGTAAGCCGACATCTCTTTGTTTCAATTATGCGGGGTTCAAGTTTTTTTCCTGCAAGATTGGCTTCCAAGTCATATGCTGGTCACTCATGTGATATTTCTCTTCTCCGTCTTGAACCCTTTTGTCATTCCGTTCGGCACCTTGTATTTCTTCGTCCAGTCAGGTATGTCGGGACACTTATAATACTTGATTCGTATGACGATGTTTGCTAGGGGTTGTTAAAAACCAGGCACGTTTGGTTCACAGCATGTCCATATATATTCGCCATAATCTATCGTGCAGCTGATACATGTTTACGCCAAGAACTACGAGAACAACGGCAAGGTGATCCTCATACGGATTGTTCGGTACTCTCTTGATGGTCAGTGGATTCTCATACTTTGCCTGGACTTCCAGCACTAACAACCACATCACAGGTCTAATCCTTGCGCAGGCAAATACTGATCCACCTTACTCTCATATATATATGCTAAGTTCTTGTTAAACAGGCAATTTTCCTTGCGTACATGGTTGTATTGAAGAAAAGCGCTTATGTTGGTCTCGCCGCCTTCCTAATCTTCTTTACAACAATGGTAAAGCTCGTGTAAGTAAGATGTTGTATTAGTCGCGCATTCTTTTCATCGGATCTTTCAGGATGACTCGGATGTGTCGCGCACAGTTTGAAAAAGATGATCTCGACGAAGCCAATTTAGTCTGCAATTTGGAGGGTGAAAGAGGCACCCAAAATAGCTTTCAAAAGGATCAACATGATATAAACAACTCCGCCTCGATGACGCCTCCGTCGCAACATCAACAACGACCTTCGGTGTTGACCTGGAGACTGCCAAAATGGATTAACTTTTCGTATGTCACACTTCGACCCCATCAACCACAGTTCAGGCACCCCAACACCTTCCGCCCACACAAAGCAGAATATTCATTCAAATATATGTCACGAGAAGACGAGGGCGTCACTCACCGCGTTTCTGAGGCGCCCATCAAACCATCGGCTAGCGAATATTGCGGAGAACAGGGTACATACCAGCCACTTGCAGACGTTTCTGGGCCTGTGGTGAAACATCCACCACCTATTTCTTGGGATGATGAAACAACGGTGGATTTGCCCTATGATAATCCTTTTTACACAAAAACTTTCGACAATGTCCTTTGGCTACCACGAGATCCCTTTGGAACATTAGACCTCGATGATACCGTCGATCTTAAAGTCTCACTTTGTGTGGATGTTGTGGTGGGCCGACTTGGATCGTGGTTGGGTCAAAGGGAAACTGCTTCTCCTGAACCGGTTTTTGACGAACCCAGTACTAATCTGCATAATAAGTCGAGTAAAGGATCGCTGCAGCCCATCGATGGCACTGAAAACATTGAACTACCACCGACAATTGCGCGACGCGTGGAGTGCAAAGACGGAGATGTGGAACGGACATTGCGACCCCAAAGAGGCCGCACACAACGCCGTAAATCGAGCGGAGCGACTTTAGCAAGTATCGAAGCAGGAACTTTGAGAAAACCTCCAGGTATCAGAAGGGAATCCCTTCAAGGAGAGATCAGGAGCCCTGGTCGTGGAAGATCTTCGTCTATTCTTGCTGGTCCGCATTTCCCCTCGTACCTCCACTCTCAGTCACATATTGCCGTGCAAGGTTCTTTGCCGCAAATCCATGCTGAAGTCCCTTCGGTAGGCACGAATGAATTAACCTCACACTTGTCAAACGTATCGCACGGTCCTACAAACAGCATTTCCGCTCGCCAAGCGATTTTTAACGAGGTTCTGGCGGAGGAGAGGGCGGCATTGGTCAATCAGATCGAAGATGAAGAACAAGCTCAGAAAGCTGCATCTGGAAAATCCTGGTTGACTGCATGGATGTTCAGCAGGCGAGAGTGACGAGTCATTTGAGCAATATGCGGACATATTCCCTCATCTCTTGGCGTTTTGGAACCTCGGAATAATCGTTTGACAATTCATACTATCCATTCTAGCTTTGATACACTTCTGCTGTATACCTTGCACTACGTGCGCGTGATCTCCCGAACACAATGACTGATTGGCTATGACGATTGAGATAACACGTTTTCTGGCTGTTTTCCCGACCCCGATAATTTTCCTGCTGCAACAACTTCTGTGACACCGATGAAGCGAGAGTTGACCGAAATTTATCATATGTGAGGTTGTACTTAACGCAGCTTTGCATTATATAAAAGCCGACACGACAAGCTTATTTCTCCAGTACTATATTTGCACAACATGGTTGCTCTCGCTTGGGCTTCGCTTTCTACTTTCGTTCTCGCTGCTCGAGCCGGTACCACTATCTGGTCTGGCAATTTTGACTACTATGCCACAGTCGCCGATTTTGACACCTGTACTGAGTCCCTGTTTGTTTACAGCTCATGACACTTAGTTTCTTTGCAGGGTCATGGTCTAACCAAGTTGGCGAGTATCAATGGGTGAGCCCCTCTTTTTCCTAGGCATGATCAGTCTTGAACTTTCCAAGTACATCCATGGAAGCCAAGCTACTTCACACTATCTGGCATTGGATCCTACTTACAAAAATCCTGCTGATACGGCTGAGTCGCATGGCCTCAAGTTGACTATCGATTCGACTTCCAATTGGAACGGACAGACAATGGAACGTTCTGAGTTGATTCCTCAGACAACTGCCAACCTGGGAACTGGCAATCTCTTCTATCACTTCTCCCTGAAGCGTTCAGCTACAAATCCTCCTAATGTATTCGATTCATTTTGTGGTCTGACACAGCCAGTATCTAACGTGGTTCGATCATTTAATAGTCCGCATATGAGCATCAAATCTGTTTCTTTGAGAGCCATTTTACGGAGGTAAGTCATTTGGTAAGATCCTGACGGGGGCAGTACTCACGACCGCTATGCCTATAGCTCAAATACGGCGTGGGTTCAAACCCAACGGACCTTGTGTGGATGGTTACAGGTGTCGAGAAATGGAGTACTCCCTTCGCCGCTGACACTTGGTACAACTTTGCCTATGACATCGACGTTTGTGGCCAAGCATATTTTGATGTATGCTGACTGAGTTTCTTGTAGTTCTCTGCTGGGACTGTCGGTTTATGGGCTTCGACAGGCTCTTCTCCCCTCACCAAGGTGGTAGCGAACATTGCAGCGTCGACCTCGACAAACTCTGCCGATTGGCACCTCGGAGTCTTACGTCTTGTCACTGCTAATGACGTTGAGGACTGGTATTTCTCTGGAGTCTACATCGAATCTGGCTCTATTACCACTGCTATTGGTAGCGGCTCAGTTGCAACGACGACGACTACTATTGCGTCCTCACAAACAACCACGAGCACTGTGGTCACACCTACCACGACGACTTCGACTACTACTACGACGGCACCGACTGCTGTGGTTACTCACTATGGTCAATGTGGGGGTATGTGTCAAATGTTTCCGAGCCTTCTACGTGTCACATATCATTAAGAACAATGACAGGAACTGGTTACACTGGTCCTACTGACTGCGCGAGCCCGTACACTTGCACTGCTGTTGCGCCTCCCTATTACTACCAGGTGAGCCTTCTTCTCATTGCCCCTCAGCTTGTTTTTCAATCATGTCCCCATGATAGTGCCTATAATTGGTACCAATACATAACAATAACAATGATTGGGAATAGCTCATCTTAGCGTCCATATCAATGGAGATAAATACTGGGTACACCACACCTCTGAAATGATAGGGATCAGTCGGGTTGTGTACTTCGAAAGGATTTTGAAATTGCAAACACACTGAGGGTTCAAGAATAGGCTCACATCCTGAGATATTTTCGCAAATACAAGGTGATCCGACGTGTGTAGATAAAGTACAAATGCATTGCGTAAGGCAATGTTCCAGCGCTTCATAGTCACTCCGAGTTACCTTCGCAGTAATCATGCACTGACACCAATAACACCGCAAGCAGCGCGTCCCCCTGCATTTCCAGTTTTTAGGGACTCCTCGTCACTACCCTTACCTAGATCATCAGTGCCCTACACCAGCTGTCAAGTCAGTGATCAAAAAAACACCATCAGCGGATGCTGTAGGACGTACAGCATGGACTACAACAGCTCGTCTAGATCGTGGGGATGATGCCATTTGCGGTGAGTCCTATGGTTGAAAATGAGACTTTTGAAGCTGACACTCACCCAACAATACTCAGAGGTCCATTCAAAGATAGTTGAGAATCTATGAGCGAAAAGGTTGCTGAGCCAGAGGTGTCTGATCTAATGTTCCCCAGGTCCCCAACATGTCTGTTCTTATCCGTAGGTGCACCATGAGTCTTTTTGAATGGGTTGAAATGAGGTCCAGCAGAGAGACAGCCGTGAGTCAGGTCACCAGATTGGCTATCAAACCGTACCAATGAGATCTGCAGTATATCCAGAGAGCCAAGATACGCACTGAACATGGAAGCCGCGTACAGCGCTGGGATCCATGTTCTGTATGTTACCATGCACAGTGACTGGGCCCCGACCCTTGAGCTGATAGAATGTCACTGTCCCAATGACACTGGATGGCCCTGAAAGGATAGCGACCGCCTATCCATCAAGGTTAGTCGGGCATCACCAGCGTTTCTCATCTAAATTCCGACCTTTTCCACCAGGGGAGGATTGCCAGACGGCCCATTCCAAGTCCATACTGAATACATTGTATAACCATAGAAAAAAGCAAGGATAGTGAACACGACAAACATGGACCGTTGGAGACTGGGTTTAGTAGCAGACATTTTGGAGTCAGTGTGGTCCATGGTAGGCATGAAGAACTAAATACAGCGCATAGTCTCAAACTCACAGCTGTGGCGTGCAACATGATCAGCTGACCTAATTCACACCAAATTGCA